>JAAGNO010010846.1:16119-65809 GCA_033439905.1 Ceryle rudis
CTCAGCTTTTAAAGTATTTGATCAATTGCTTTAAGATGCTTGTAAGGAGGTAAATACATTTACATTTTACAGAGGGAGCAATTGAATCACCTCAATGGGGATACCCGAATAACGGGAGAAATGGAAGAAGCAATGAGGAACAAAACTATTTGCCCAGTGTGATCCAGAAGCCTATCAAGAAATCTGGAAATGGTTCCCTGTGTAGCTATGCTGTATGTCATTGTGGGGTGATCTGTAGTGGTTCCCATCTCCTTCCAGCCCTCAAATAAACAAATTGACCAAAACCATTACTTTTTTTTCTTTTCTTTCCTCTGAAATAATTAGGGCAGCTTCAGCTTTTTGCTTGTGACTTTTCCTATAATGTAGAATTGATGAACTGAATTTGCTTCACTGCTTCTCTTTTAGCTCTTGGAGCTGAGTTCTTGCTCTAACTCTTTCGATGCTTCTTGCAGAGCCCCGCTGCAGCTACGAGAGCTGGTAAACTGTCGTTGGGCAGAAGAGGTCACACAACAGCTTGATACCCTTCAACTGTGCAATCTCACAAAGCATGAAGAAAATGAAAAAGACAAGTAAATGGAGCATTCTTCACGTAGAGCGGTTTGCGGTTTTCCTTGTATGAGCAGGCTTTTAATTTCATCTCGCTATTAAAATTGGGGAACAAACTGATAACTCAAAAGCTGAACGGTGCTCACTGCCTGACTAGAAGTTGGAGTTTGTTCCTGACGTACTTAACGGAACAAGGAAAGTTCTTCAATGTCTTTGCCTGTAAAAATATTTCTCATTTGCCTCAGTATAGCTCAACTGAGAGAAAGGGGAAACATGAATAATAGTAATACTTCTGAAGGCTCTTAGTCCTTCTTAGTGGCCATACATCTGAGAGTCTTCTCTCAACAGCTTGCCCGTTTGGCAGTCCCATTAAGACTGTGGGTGTTGATTTAGTATCTCCGCACATAAAAGCAGAGAAGCTGTTCTGAGATGACTTGTAGTCCCTTGCAAAAATGAAATTGATAAACCCATTTTGAAATGAAAGGAAATATTAAAGTGCTGCCGAAAGCACTACCATTGCTACATCTGTGACGTTGCTGCTGTTCATTCTCCTTCACTGGCTGTGGAGCCTCCTGTCTTTTCTATTTCATTCCTAAGAGCACCTGCCTATTCTTTCTCAGCAGGCTTTTCTCCTGGTTTTATCCCTTTACTAGTGTCACTATGTGTTTTAAGATATAGTCTGGAGATCTGGAGGAGAAAAGCGTGAGGAGAATCATTGCAAAATGGACCGGGACTAATTATGTGTTCTGGGCCTGCCTCCTCCCCAGGCTCCTGCACCCTAATGGAAGGGGAAGGGCGAGGCGGGTGTTTTAGGTCTGTGCTCAGTTTGTTGATTGGTGCTGTTCCTGAAATTCTAAGTAGTGACAAAGATCAGTTCATCCAAAAAGCTTATGAGTCATTACTCTGTGGTTACTTCAGGTGGCATATGATTAGGATTTTAATAATGTGAAGTATTAACTCCTAGAATTCTGAGCTTGATTGATAATATCCTTCATCTGCTGGGTAGGAATCCAATTTTAGTAATGCACTTTATCTCTCTGAAGTACTTCCTGAGAGAACACTAAGAGCAACATTTATTTTACAAGAGGTTTTTACCAAATACAAGTATGCTTCTTGCAAAACTATACTGATATTTTGTGCTTTACTCTCAATATCGGGTAGCAAAACAAGTGAAAATGTGAAATGACTTTGCCGAAAATTCATAGTTATTTTCTGTTGATGATGTGGATTCTTTTTTTTTTTTTTTTTTTTTTTGAAGGTGTGAAAATCATCATGAAAAGCTTAGTGTTTTCTGCTGGACCTGTAAGAAGTGCATCTGCCACCAGTGTGCGCTCTGGGGAGGAATGGTAAGAGGCGCCTTGCCCGAGCCTGGCATGCTGCAGCGAGGCTGCACGTGTTTTGTTTGACAGCAGTCTGAAGAAAGAGAAGTGCTATGAAGCTGCTGTAATGGTTGTTGAATTGCTGTGCAGATATTGCAGTTGTGTGTGTATTTATAATTTAATGTGATCATGGGCGGTGAAAGCTGATACCTTTCTGTTTACAGTTAGAGAAGCACGTTGAATTTTTGCCCAAAGGAGGTCAGAATTACCTTCCTTGTTATAAACTTACCGATGTCTTGCGTAAACTTTAGATGGTGGTGAGAATTTTATGGGCAAAGGAAGAAGTCTTTTTCAGAAACTGTAGATAACACGTTATTTAAATGTCCTGGCCTGTAATCTTGAATATCTTTAAAGCTGTATTAGTGGAATTGTTCATTACACTGCTTATTATCCTTCCAACTGCATATTTCAAGGAGAGATTGCTGTCATTGTCTGGAATGCAAATGGTTAACACTGCGCTGCCTTTGGGAAGGGTGTTTTAATAATAATAAAATAACCCTTCTATCGTGATTTGATTTGTTAGAGAATTGCACAGTGAATGAAGCAGTTTATTTCTGGAGGGCTGTTGAGACTCCAAATAACTCTTGACAGGAAGCTTTGATGGCAAGAAAGCCAAGTCCATGACGACTTCTGAAGGGAAGTGAAAGACAGACTTCCTACGTACAATCTGCTCTGGAAGTTTTCCAGAATGAGTGATACACTAGGAGGCTTTCTTCTGCTCCCTTTCAGTAATTTAATCGGAGTGGAATAAAGTTAAAATGAGATGTTCTGTTATTCTCCACCTCCTCCTCCCTCTTTTTCTTTTAACAGCATGGAGGACATACTTTTAAGCCACTGGCAGAAATCTATGAGCAGCATGTCACAAAAGTAAATGAAGAAGTGGCAAAGCTTAGGAGAAGACTCATGGAATTGATCAGTTTGGTGCAAGAAGTGGTAAGAAATTGATCCAAAATAGTTGTGTTTTCCTGTAGTACACCATTGTCAAAGGGTAACTGTAAACCCTCATTTTAGTTACACTCTTTTTATATGATGTGAAAAGATCAACATATTCTCCATACTGCTTTTGTAGTTACCAGGCAGAGGAAGATGTGAGTTCAGTAACAGGGCATTTTTTTTTTTGGTGGGTGCTATTTTAAAGCTAGACTTGCACAGTTCTTTGAAAGCTGTGTTCTTGTCAGTGCTTACAAAAGTGCACTCTGCTGTGCTAAACAAGTATAAAAATGCTTTATTCTGGAAGAGCTTATTTTCCTTTCTTTAGCAGAATAGAAGTATATTTGAGCCAACAGGATGGGCTGTAAAGCAGCTCACCAGTTAAGAGATTTGAAGTTTGTGTGCCTCCTTTTTCATCCCCATAGGGATAAATATGTTAGACATCCAAATATTGACACGTTCAGCTTTGGCAGTTGTGGGATTTCCAACAATTCAGTACAGTTTCTTGTACTCCAGGAAGGGTTATTTCGTGTCCTGCTGAATGCTGCTACATTCTTTGTGCAAGTGGGGTTTTTTAAGCAAGTTTCCTTATGGGTTTTTTTCTGTGCTGTTACTCAGGTAGTTGTTTGCCACATGCAGTGGTAGGTTGGCTCTGCTTCAGCAAAAATTCGACTGTTCTATCACCAAGTGGGCTACTTGTATGTGCTTGTAAAACGTTGAGAGAATTGCTGCCTTCACCTTCCAGGGTGAAGGGCGCAGTTTTAATCACAATTATTCTTGTTACAAGTAAGGTAACTTTTCTGTGCAGCTCAAGCCACAGAAGAGAAACTGGCAGTTCTATTTACACATCTTGATACTAAATAATCCCCATATGACAATTCTCTGTGTAATGAGACAGTGTTGCTCAGCTTCACTGTTAACCTTTGGTCACCCACCAGAGGGCATGCTTATGTATTCCGGAAATGTCAGGATATTTCCAGCTCACAACAGGAATAGCCTGTAATACAGCTCATCGAAAAACACAGTCCTAGCTGCTTACTCTAAATGTGTAAGCTTCAGTAATACCAGGGTTAATTTTTTTCCCTCATAGAAAAATAGGGCTGGAGAAGACTCTAGGGGGTCTGGGCATTTCTGGGGTCTGAGAATGAGGTCAGTGTCTGAATGAGTGAAACATGCAGAAGTGTGAAGACTTTGGTTTTTGTGCCTGTTTTTTCCTGAACCCCGTTTTAGGAGAGGAACGTGGAGGCAGTTCGTAGTGCGAAGGATGAACGGGTTCGGGAAATCAGGAACGCAGTGGAGATGATGATTGCCCGGTTAGACACTCAGCTGAAGAATAAGCTTATAACATTAATGGGTAGGTATTTGCCTGACCTGTTCGGAGCAGGAGCAATACATTAAGAATGTGTAAATCTATAGAGAAACTGTCTTGCCCTGGGAGTCTGACTCTCTTGTCCTCTTAGTTCATTTCCATTAAAAACAAAACAATGTGATACATGTATATCAGCCATGTTTCAAGTTCCTCTTCAAATTTGTCAGTACTTTAAAATGTTTGCATTTTTGTGCATATTCTGTGCCTATATTGAATACAGAAGTCAGTCCCAAGATCTGGTTTAGTGTGTACTGATTAAAAATAGTCTTAAAGCTGCGGTAGAATGTCTTGATTCTTTGTATGCACAGATCAACGTTTTGTGCATGTAACATCTTTTTTTATAACAGCTGCCAGACGCTCTTTGGGTCTGTAATATATGATGGAGACAAAGTAAATCCCCATGAGAGAAACCATCCAAACGTGACTAAGATTTTTGTTCTTTTTTTGTCATGGTTCTTCGTGCACATTGAAATGCACAAACACATTTAAATGTTGCTCTTTTATTGTGAAGAAAACACTTAAACATCAAAGTCAAGAGAAATGGTGGCTTTTCAGAGAAAAGTGTCTGCTAATATAAGAGAGATTTGTCTGGATAACAGCGAATTCACTGAAGTCAAACATGCTGGCTTTTTTTATTTACTGTTCTTGTGTTTGTTTTTTTTTTTTCGGTTGTTTTGTTTTTTGGGTTTTTTTTTTTTGTCCAGAAAAGCACCCAGAGCAACAAACCTGCCATTTCTGGGACACAGAACATTTCATTACTGTCTTAACCTCAAGTGAATTGTTCACTACAGCTCTAATTAAAAACGTAGGCTTGCTTTTACAATCCTTTCTCAATCAATCTTGGTATATTTAGAAATCCTTTACTTTAGTAGGTTCTGGGGCAGCTTTAAAAAAAAAACAAACCAAAAAACCAAACAAAACAAAAAACAAAAAACCCCAAACAAACCAAAAAACCTCAGTTGTGAAAATCCAATGAGTATGTCGTCTTTTCTTTAAACAGGTCAAAAGACATCACTCACTCAAGAAACTGAACTTCTGGAATCCCTGCTTCAAGAAGTAGAACATCAGGTGATTATGAAAAGAGCTGAAATGTTGTGTTACATAGCTCTTCCTATTTTATTCATTTTTAAACTGTTAATTGACAGATATTTCTTGAGTGTATCTCGTCATTTAAGTGGCTTTAGGTTGCACGATTTCTTCTTAAAAACAAGTATGTCATCTAGAAATCATGAAAGGTGTTCTGTTGCTTGAAAAACTAGTATAGAGATTAATAGCAGTAGCATATAGAACTAACACAGTTACGTGTTTGACTTAAGGTACCAGCATTTAGGTGGTGTGGGTAGATTCTGTTAGTTCTGCTGCTGCCGACTGTGTATGAATAGCAGTGGCTATAAATGGAGAATGAACAAAAATGTTCTGTTCCTCTATGTGCTTTTGAGGGAAAACTGAACTGGTTCTGTTTCTCTTATTCCTGTCCACCTGTCTTTTCAAGAAGATGTCATGGTATCTCTTTTCATCTTGCTCCTAGCTATACAGTTCAGCTTTTGTAAATGAAATATTCAGGTTCTGCAGAGCTTGATTGTACTTGGCCTGAACACTTTCTGCTTGCTCTGAGGAAATGGGTTTCTTTCTTCAAGCATTACTGCATCCACTAATTGTCTGTCAGCAGAGTTTGACATCTTCGGTTGGGGATGGGGTCTAAGCTTCTTTGTGAGCGATGCCACTTGTCCTGTATTTCTTTTTCATTCCCTGCACTGCTTTTGATTCAGTAAGAATGCTAAGCTGGCTTTATCACCTGATCAGTGATTATCTTCTTGCACTGAAGTTAATTATTTCATAGCTGTGATGTCTTAGTTGAAGAACTGATGACATCAGGAGGATGAGTGCTCCAGCATACCATGCATCAGCGTGGGTTTTTTGTCTGCTCCATGAAAGCTCTCTGTATAGATCACTCAGAAATTACTTACGTTGCAGCCCAAATGACCACTGTCTAAATCCTGAATAGCAGTGCCTACGCAGCGTTGCAGATCAGCTTCTCTTTTGCAGAAAAGAAAACCCAGCATTAAAATGATAACAAATTGGTGCTTCCTGCTTGGTGATTTGGTTTTTTTCCCCATGTAGTTACGATCGTGCAGTAAGAGCGAGCTGATATCCAAAAGTTCAGAGATCCTGATGATGTTCCAGCAGGTTCATCGGAAGCCAATGGCCTCATTTGTCACTACTCCTGTCCCCCCAGACTTCACAAGGTAATCATGGCATTTCCTTCTGTTGCAGCTTTAACTTGAAAGCCATCTTGTAAGGGTTGGTTTTGCTTCTTAAAGAATGTTTACAGTAACTTAGAGGAGTGTATCTCTTTCCTATTTTACTGTACCACTGTATGGAGGAGGATGTTGCAGTGAGTCTGGGAGGCAGATATATTCTTACATGTGTCAGCCTTTTGTAAAACTGGGGCGGGAGAGTACCGCTGTATTTTATCAGGGGGGTTTGAAGAGTGGGTGTTGCTGGGAGCTTGCCTGATAGCCACCTCTAGTGAAGGGGAGTCCTACATTTCAGATGTATGAGCAATTCAATCTGTGGCCTAACATGACCCGGTCCATTTCTGTGTTAAACTTGGTACCTCTGATGTAGGCCCAGGTTTATATACTGAAAATTATAAGCTGCCTAACTTCCTATGCTGCAAGTAGGGTTTCTGTTCCAGCAGGGCTTATTTTATGTCTGTAGTTCCTGCTGAGGAGTCAGGACAGAGGGTTCCAGCAGACATTTTTTTTTTCTTTTACATTTATTTTACTGACTTGTCCTTTTTCTCTTACTGGGTCATTCAGTACATAATTGCAAGGCTCTCATGAGATCCCTCTGCAGGTCACCTTAATTCAGAATACATAGCCAGAATCATCACTTCATAGCACAATTCTTCATAAAAAGTGCCGCTAGTGCTTGGTTCTGAGGTCTGTTGAGAGTTCAGGGTAACGGGCTGAAAAGTATCTCCAAAAATTAGAAAATGGGAGAAGTCTGAAAAGAATTCCTCAAATAATTTTGTGTTCTCTGGCAAACATTACTTGGCTTCCTTTTAAATGCAATCTCAAAACTATTTGCCTGACATGTTTTCTGAAGAGAAATATTAAACACCTTTATCAGGAGAGTTGAAATCGGAATGTTCACTTTCCAGTGGCAGGAAGCTACCTGCTGCTCTGAAACACAAGCCATGTAAGTTTGCTCTCAGTCATGCAGTAATTCCATCCTTTCTAGAACTACCAAAGTCTTAAATTAAAAATTCACCCTATTAAGAGATTATTAGCTGTTACAGGTAAAAGGGCAAATCCTCTTAAATACTTCTGGTTGCTCTTCCCATCATAACAAGATATTTGGTTTATTGTGTGATACCACAGGGAGAGGTGCTGGGCAGAAGGCTTATAAATGGAATTTTCAGAAGTACTGAAATAACCTGTTGTAGTCCTAGTGAGTATCAGTGGGGTTCTGGTGACCTAAGTCATCTGAAATGCTTCTGGAGATTCCAAAAGTTGAGCTTTTTAATGTCATGTCATTCAACTCAAATATATTTAATTTTCTTTCCCTCTCCCCAGTGAATTGGTTCCAGCTTATGACTCAACTACATTTGTTTTGGAAAACTTCAGGTAAGACTGTATCTTAGATTACTGTGAATATTGGGAAGCTTCTTCTGTACGTGAGCAGTATTCTTTGAAACACAGAAAACTGTTAGCTATGAACTAAGCTAGAGGAATTCAATCAAAAATCTGATTAGCAGATGAACAATTAACCCCAGCTAAACTGTGAGCTAAAAAAGATTTCTCGTGATAAAAGCAAACTACTTATTTTCCTTTTTTTTAAATAAAAAAAAAAGGCTAATTTTAAGGAATATGTATATTTGTATGGACACAACATTTTGCATGGGCTTCATATGCTGCTGCATGCTCTGTGCAGAAGGAAGGATGGCTCTAGAGTGTAAGGGTGCAGTGTCTGTGCAGCTTATTGTTTCACAGAGGCCTTTGCTTTGTCCCAATAGCAAATGTTTTTTCTCCTCTCTCAATAGTACGTTGCGTCAGCGAGCAGATCCTGTTTACAGTCCACCTCTTCAAGTGTCAGGACTTTGCTGGAGGTTAAAAGTTTATCCAGTGAGTTATATTTTCAATTAGAGTTGTTACCCATCCGAAACACTTTCGCACTATTCATATTCTTCACTTGTAAGGAAACAGCAGTTACTCTCTTCTCATGTTGTAGATAAAAGGCTGTATGGAAAGAACATAATGAGGTTGTAGAATTGGTCACCAGCCATTGGAGCTTCCCCGCTCTGCCTCCGTGTATCCAGCATGAACATTCCCAGTAAAGTTCAGCTGGTTAATTTAAAAGCAATAAAAAAAAAAATGTCTGATGTGCCACAGGAACTCTAATGGATATTTTTATGTGTTTTGTCTGAGGTTTTGCAGATGTTTCTTGCAGGACTGAGGCATAGAATAATTTACATATTTATGTTCATGAAGAATACTTATTTGGGAAGTTGGGAGGAGGACAAGGTATTGGTTGAAGGGGAATCTGTTTTACTGGGCATCCAGTTCTCAAATAATGATGTTAAAATGTGTATATTTTACTAATGTCCTGAATATGCCGATTTATGAAGCAGTATTTTTGTCAGTGTTGGAAGGTTAACCCTCAAGGTGTGAGCTTTCTGAAGCCCACTAGTCTGGGCAGTGCTATCCAGAAGGCTCTGGCTGCTACTACAGACAGCTGTGTTTGGAGAAATACCTGTTTGGTGGAGTAGAGGTTTTGTTCGTTAGTGGTTTACATGGCATCTGCAGAGAAGGGGATTAATCTCTTCAGCCCACACAAGCACAGAATTGTATTCTTGCAATGCAGAGGTGGGCCCCTGAGTAAGTTTTCCAAGTGTTGCAAAGTCAGGATTGCCTGCCTAAGGTGCTGTCAGAAGGCATTAAAATTTATTTTCTAAATGGTAAGTTGAAATGTCTCTTCAACCTAGAGGATTCAAGTTGAGCCATTCCTCATCCTTGATTCAGGTGAGTGTGATGGAGCTTTTCCCATTTTTTTTTTTCCTTGATTTCCAGTGATTCTAATATTGTTTCTCGGTTAACTGACCTAACTTTTTCACATTGCATGTTTTTCCTAAAAAAACCTGCTCTTTTGAAAATTCAGTAACTTTGAAATGCAGCTGTACATAAAATATTTCAGAACTAATGTTTAACCTGAGCTGTTTTCCCGTTGAGAATTGGACTGTAATGAACTGCTGAGTAGATTTTACGAGCTTTTTTCCTATATGTCAAGTAAATGTTTTTCCAATACATTGACAAGGGTTTGCCTATTTAGTCTTCCACTTAACTGAACCCCTAACGTGTTAATAGAGACTTAAAGCTCTGTTCTGAGATTTATATCTGAGGTTACGACACCAGACTGCGTACGTGCTTCCATATGTAAAATCCAGGTTGATCCAAGTTACAGTAAGAGTTCTAGCTCACAGAAAGCTAAAAATCCAAACTGTAGTGTACAAGGCAGACTACTGCTGCAAATTCAGTGTTGCTTGAAGCTGTTTTCTAAGCTTGCTTTTTTTTTTTTTTTTTTAATCAATTTATCTCTCAATTTTATTTATTTCAAGGATGGAAATGGAGTCGTACGGGGCTACTACCTGTCTGTGTTCCTGGAGCTGTCTGCTGGATTGCCAGAGACATCCAAGTAAGCAAACTTGTAGTAAGAACATCCATTTTTGTTTGTTGATTTTTGTTGTTGTGTGTTTTGGTTTTGTTTGTTTGTTTTTCCCCTATTGGCAAAGCAGCTGGAGAATTTTGCAAAGAATGACCTCAAGTTCTGTGGTGTTGTCAGGGACTGATGCAGAGCCCTCTTGAAGAGTGAGACTTCTGTTGTCCATTGAGCTTTGAATAGTGCCCAGAGATAATACTTGTTACTCTGCAGCTTTCTTGAGATAAAAAGCAAGCTGGCAAAACAACTGTTAAGAGTACCTGTCTCAAAGTAGTCAGTCCTAGAGTTAGTTTACCACTTTGCTCCCTTTTACAACTTTCTTCCCCCTTGTACTCTTTATGTAACTGTTCAGTAAAATTTTGAGGCTGAATCACCTCTTCTACTGGGCACATGGACCCCCAGGAAGTGCGTGGCTGTTAAACCTGACCCACTCAGCGGTTATGACATCTTTATTTTGGTCCTAATACCTGTGACCTTCCCCTGTGTAGGTACGAGTACCGTGTCGAAATGGTTCACCAGTCCACCAACGATCCCACCAAAAACATAATTCGAGAGTTTGCCTCCGATTTTGAAGTTGGAGAATGCTGGGGTTACAACAGGTTCTTCCGTTTAGACTTGCTAGCCAATGAGGGCTATTTAAACAGGCAGAACGACACTGTCATCCTGAGGTAAGGAAGGCAGCTTAGTGCAGCTCTTCTCTGCTATCGCTTCACAGACTATCACACCTACTACCGAAACAGGAAATAATTAGGTAGTTGAACTTAAAATAATTCTGACATGTTTTGTCATAAATGGATTTTACTGTCATAAGCTTTAAAGAAGAAAATGTGTTGAAGGGAGTTGTGGAAACTTGAAGTATATCTCTTTGAGCAGTAGCTACGCTTGATGCTGATCAGCCTGGGTTAGAGATCTGTAGCTGAGTGAATTAAAGGAAAAGGGTGTTTTCTCCCCCTCTTTAGAAACAGTTGTGAGCACACGAGAACTTTGGGAATAAAGGATATCTGTAATAGAACTCATGCTGGCAATGAGAATTGTGATGTTAGGATAAAATAGAGAAGCTTTATCCCTCTACTTCAGATATTCTCTGTACAGTCCTGCTCTTGCTCCTGTTAAACGCTTTGCAGTGTGTTAATTTTGTCAGTGTTGGTTTGTGACAGTAACCACCTCTCATGGAACTGCCTCCTACGAAACACTGACTGCTGCAGTTCCCTGCATTCAGGATACTGAGTGTAGAAGTGCATGTTGTCTGTTAAGTTTATTTGATCCCTAGATTTTAGGATGTATCATGTTCTTATGTAGGGCTTTTCAGATTTGGCCAGGGAACAAAACCAAAAGGGGAAAAAAAAAAAAAAGCTAAGAAAAACAAAACAAACTTCTCAAATGCTCCTTTCAAGGTTCCAAGTGCGCTCGCCAACCTTCTTCCAAAAGTGCCGAGACCAACACTGGTACATTGCTCAACTGGAAGCAGCTCAGACAAGTTATATCCAACAAATAAATAACCTTAAAGAAGTAAGTGGGATGTATGTTAATGTAACACCACGTTTCCCTGACCAGTAACTACCTGCTTTATGTTACAATGTGCATGTTTGACAATTCTGGTTGTTTGGGTTGCTAGTGGCAGTTTGATATTGGCATCCTTAAAATAGTATCTGTGTAAGTCAACAAACTTTCTTGATTTGATGACGATGCTCCATTG
Organism: Ceryle rudis; assembly: GCA_033439905.1. Taxonomy (NCBI): domain Eukaryota; kingdom Metazoa; phylum Chordata; class Aves; order Coraciiformes; family Cerylidae; genus Ceryle; species Ceryle rudis. Next base: position 27,761 of record JAAGNO010010846.1, read on the forward strand.
TCATCATCTGTGTATACTTTTGTGTGCCCTTCTAATATTTAAAGAGACTTGCGATTGAACTTTCCCGGACTCAGAAATCACGAGGCATTTCACCTCCAGACACTCATCTTAGTCCCCAGAATGATGATGGTCCAGAAACGAGATCAAAGAAATCTGGACAAAGCACTGAAGTCCTACTTGAGAATGTTGCTGCTCCAGGATTAGTGCGAGATAACAAGGAAGAGGAGGAAGAGAAGATCCAGCATGAAGACTTTAATGTAGGAGTTCCCTTTTTGGTTTTTTTGGTTTGTTTTTGTTTGTTTGTTTTTTGTTTGTTTATATGTAGCTTTTTATGATAGGCTAGTAGTAGAAACATAGGTGAGCTTCTGAATTGTCAATTAGGTTTATTATCCCCTGTGTGGAAACAGGAGATAACACAGTTGAGAGCTAGCAGCAGGAGATGACACTAGAGAGGTGTTCCAGAACAGCGCTAATAGATCCCACTGCAAAAGAGTTTTCAGGTTGCAGCTGTAAAATGCAACTTCTCTGTTTCCAGCCTTTATTGTGCTTTCAGACCCTCCTAACTCCTGTGTGATAGTGTGACACTCTGGGGAGAGAGTTCCTCTTCATAGATAGCTTTTGTTGAATGCACTGAAGTGCAACTGTAATACTTCTTTTTATAAAGACTTGCTGTTTGTCCTATAGCATGAGCTCTCTGATGGTGACTTGGATATAGATCTTGCTGGAGAAGATGAGGTGAACCACCTTGATGGTAGCAGCTCTTCAGCTAGTTCAACAGCAACTAGTAACACTGAAGAAAATGATATTGATGAAGAAACTATGTAAGTAACTTAAAAAGCCCTTCAGATCATCACCTTGTCTCCCCGGGTAGTCATCCTAATTCCAATGGGAACAGATTCGTGTGCTGTACCGCAGTTGTGGTGCGGGGGTGGGATTCCAGTGCAATGTGAGGTGTGTTTCCTGTACTGGAAGTTACATGAACTGATGTAGTTAATGCTAAACATTGAATTTTCGGTCAGCAAGTTATTATCTTTCTGCTCTCTTCATTTCAGTGTTGTATTTTGTCTTTGACAGTGATAGTCTGCGAAGGTTCTTTCCCAAAACACTATTAAGAAATCTGTTTCTACGCAAAGGAGATGTTTGGTATTAGGAGGTGGTGTAGTAGTAGGAGAGTGATAATAAGGACAGTCTCTTAAAGTGGAGAATTTAAGGCTCTTATCTGAGGCCATGTGAAATCCTAGAGTCTTCATTAACACATGAGCATGTGTTGGAACGCATGCAAATATAGGAGGTTGCAGGATCAGATTTTACAGTCATTTAATTAACACACTGTGATTTGTTCAGTTTGTGTAGCTTGGAATGAAGAAAATACTCTCCACAGTGCTTTGTGCTGTTTTCAAGGTATGCACCGTAACATTTAACAAGAGCTGAAAAAAGCTAATAACCGGATTCTCCTTTTTCCACCCCAATCATTTCCTAAGGTCTGGAGAAAATGACGTGGAATACAGCAGTAACATGGAGCTGGAAGAAGGAGATCTCATGGAGGATGCAGCAGCCGCTGCTACTCCTGGAGCATCAGGTATGAAAAACAGCCTTCAGCATTCCCATATATGCGAAACACTGCTGGATTCCTTCCACTGTTCTTGGAAGCAACACCAAGCTGCGTGTTCTGCAGGCATTTCTATTTTTGGAAGTGCTGCATGATGTGGTTTGTACTGATTATTGCAGCGTAGTAGAAACGTTTCATTGGCCCTGTTAAAAAAAGGGGAGGAATCTTCTGAATGTGCTTGTTTAGAAATGATACGTAAGTTTGGAGTGAGGTTTTTCTGCCTCTCTGGAACCCCTTCCGTTCCGATTGAAAGTAGACTGTTGAGCAATTTTTGCTGATGGGTGTGTGACGTCTGAATGTGTGACGCATTCACTTCAGATTTTTAGCGCACTGTGAAACGTGGAGTACGTGGAGGGAATAAAGTAAAGAATCCTTAACAAGTCAAGCAGAAATAGGTTTGAAAGGCAGTAATGAAAAGGCGTTCGTAAGATCACTTGCTGCCTGGAGATGATTATAGCCCAAATTAGCCACAGGTTAATAGGATGCCGAAGGAAATATATGTATATTGAAAATAAGCATATTTATTTATGGCAAAGATATCAGAAGTGACATTGACTGGAAGTGGTATTTATGCTGCTGCGGAAGTCTGCTAGTGCTTGAAAGATGGAATTCCTTAGCTGTCCTGGTTTCAGCTGCTGTTTCAAAACTACTTGAAAATTCCCGGTGAGCTGGGCAGTTGAGGGACACGTCTGTTTCGTTCTGGAAGGACAGCCTTTGGAGCAGGAGCGTAACATTTATTTAGATGCTTTTAGGTTGTCATTTTTAACAGCCTTTGTAAAAGCTGACACAGTCTCTTCACTTGAGCTTCCTGCATTTACCTGCTTGCACTGTTTTCCAGTTTGAATGTCAGTAGTGTCACCTGTCTCTCTTGGAAGGGAGTTCTACTAAACAGTACAACTTGAAGCTGAGATTTAACTGTTTTCTCTGAAGCCTGTATTCATCTGTTTGAGTGCCTTGGCCTCTGTCTAATGGGAACATCATAACAGAGCAGAGCTTAGCTGAAGATCCCACCCTTAATCCAACTGGTGGAGGGAACTCAGAAAATTTATGTGCATGTCTTCAGAATAAATGCTCCTTGTATTGATTTGTTTACCAATCTGTTTATGAAGAGATTTACATAAAAGATAGGAAATGAAATCCCTTTTTTATTCGGGGGGTTTTTTTTTTCCCCCTCTTCTGGTACTTTTTGGCTTAAACTTTTAGTTGAAAGCAATCATATATGCTTCTAGAATCCATGAATCTATGAAATAATACTGATGTCTAGTTAAGTTTCTTGGAATGCTTTCATTCCTAATCTGCTTGTAGAATTTTGTGGTTTTGTTTTTACAGGGACTAGTGCATCACCTGTGTCACCTATACACACGCTCTCTCTGTAACCCTTCCTTTAGGCACTAGCCACGGCTACACCAGTGCAAGTGGAAGACCTTCAAGGCGGGGAGGCAGTGCCCTGGGCTCAACAGCCAGTAGCAGTTTACTCGATATAGATCCCTTAATTTTAATCCACTTGTTGGATCTAAAAGACAGAAATGGTATGGAAAACCTTTGGGGCCTTCAGCCACGTCCACCTGCCTCTCTTCTGCAGAGCAGAGGTAACACTACGTCCCGTATCAGATGATTTAATTTCAACCTGGAAATATCTCTGAGAATGCAGTCCCAGGGTTAGAAGTGGATTTGAGGAGGGGAGGGGGTGAAAGGGAGAACAGACCGTTTCTTCACTGATGGCTCAGCTTCCATGTCCTCCTCTGTGCTCATCAGCGTGCTGCATCTCCCTGCCTGCTCTAACCCAGCTTTCTCTTAATGGCCGACCTGTGATGGAGAACACTGGATGACTAAAACCAGAAGTGTGTATGGAGGGGGGGGTCTTCTCATCTCCTCTTGGGGGATGCCACTGAACTGGCAGTGTCTACTGAGCTACAGTTCATGCAGTTTCTTTGACTACAACTGTTGGAGATGAATGAAAACCCCTTTTCTAGAAGGGATTAGCACTGAAAGACAAAACACCACAGAGCAGCTCTCTGCTGAGCAAGCAGCTACACCTCTCACTTCACACAGCATGTACACTTAGTGGCTCAGAGTAGCAGGAGCACAGTGTCTACTAAACAGAAAATAAATCCTGGAATTTACTTTTATATGAAAAAGGCATTTAAAACAGAACTAGAACTGTGTGTGTAGTAGTAAGGCTGGAAAAGACATGTAGGCGCCTGTGGAAGAAAAATGGATCAAAATGTCAGGAGCCCAGAATAGCAATGGTATTTAAATAATTGAAGACTTCGAAGAGTACTTGTGGTTTAGTTAGGACCCTTCAGCCAAAAACTGCAATTAACTCATGTGCAGCAAAAGCAAGATAGCTGGTGGTTCTGGCACCGATGGCTGTTGCTGAAGGTTGTTCATTTCTTTTCTTTTGTTAGTGAAGAAGTAAAATTAAATCAAACCTCAATGATACAGTTACCATGATTAACACTTATTTGGAGCTAGCTGGTCCACTACTGCAGTATCTTATTTCGGGTTATTCCGAAATAACTGTTTGGTGACTTAATAGAACAGAAGAGAAATGCTGGTCCATTTGTTACAAATAAATGCTTGCTTTTGCTGCAACAATGACATTGGTGTTACTGAATTGAAAAGCTAGCTCAGACTATTTGTTCCTTTGTGATTTAGCTTTTTTAATGTAGCCACGTAAGCAGTCAGATGAATTTTCAGCTGAATGTAATCCCTACTGCCAAAAATGGAAGTCCCCTTCCATAAGTACGAGACAGGGAACAGCACATGACTCTAAGTCTCAGCTCTGTTTTGCCTGGAAAAAAGCCCAGACAAAAGGCCTTTAAGAGAGGGCATTGCACTTTGTGCTCTACTACTCGAGCAAGATTAAGCTTTCCTGTTGTGTTCAATGGCTTCCTGGTCATCTTTAGCCACTGGCTGCACCACTGAGATTACCTGTTCTGCTTAAGGTTTGACCATTCCCAGAGCTTATTCAAGTCAGTCAGCTCGGAGGGATGCGCTGTTACATTTGGAGTTTGCCAGACTTCACCTCCTAAAGCGAAGGTTTCCAAGAGCCACTTGGCTTTACGATTTCGAACAGCTAAATTTGCACTGAAACACAGAATTCAAAACACTTCAAATAGTCATCAAAGTTGATCTAATTCTGTCTGAGCAGCCTGTAGGCTTACTTGGGTATTAGCTCCTTGACCTGATCTGGTGTTTAGGTACTTAAGGGAATTCCTTTCCCTGGTTTCTATGTTAACATGGTGTGTTGGTGGCATGAGAAGCTTACACACACACTCAACAAATGTTATAAAAACATGTAGCAAATTTGATGTAAACTGGCAGCCAGGCTTGTGAACTCAAGCTTGTCTGGTGTAGTAGCTCAGAATTCAAGTCATCAGAATTCATGCAGTACTGGGAGCCTTGCTTGTTCCAGGGAGCAGGTCTGGGGCCCATGTCCATAGCAGGCAGGGACTGACAATCTGCTGTCCCGGCAGCTCTGCCATGTTTGCAGCCTCAGCCTTGTGTTGCTGTAACCCTACAGACAAGTGGTGCTCTGTCCCTTGTTTTTATAGCAGGGCAAAGGTAGAATTCTTACAGCAATTAAAAATAGATGTCTGCTTTTATTTGAGAACAGTTTTACTTACTTTTGTGCTCTTTAACTTTTCCATTGGTACAGCATCATCCTATTCCCTGAAAGATAGAGATCAGCGGAGACACCAGGCAATGTGGCGTGTGCCACCTGACTTGAAGATGCTGAAAAGACTTAAAACTCAGATGGCTGAAGTTAGAAGCAAAATGTCTGATGTAAAAAACCAGCTCTCAGAAGTGCGAAGCAGCAGTGCTGGCTCGTGTGATGGACAGCCCAGCTTCTTCTCCATCGACCAAGGTGCTTTAGCTGCCTGTGGAACAGAAAGCTGCAGCAAGCTGCAGGAAATAGGAATGGAACTACTGACAAAGTCTTCGGTGACCAGCTGTTACATAAGAAACTGTAAGTATATAGAAAATGGGGGATTTAAATGTCACAGATGTCAGTTGTATAGGTGGTTTATATATCCAGGCTTCTGGAAATAGACCTTTTATAGTTACTCATACTTGAGTTCAGCTGTAAGAATCCAGAAATGTAAAAGCTGCACTGCCTTCGAGTGAGTAAATGTTACCGAAACTGATTTCATCCCTTCTCAGTAAAAGCACCAAAAATGGTAGTTATCAGGGCAAGTCCCATAACCTGCTCTTCCCTCTTGCTTTCAAGGTCCTTTGTTGCACTGGACTTTGAATTTAAGAGCTGAAGGGATGGTTTTGGCTGTCCTTATCCTTTAACTTTCTCAAAGGCTGAAGCAATCTGGATGATGGCTTCCTGAAGGGTGTCTTACTGTAAGGCAGAGAACATTACTTGTGTAGCCTTGGCCGCATCCATAGTTAGCTGAGCTTCCCTCCAGCCCACAGCTTTGGCAGGAAGGGTGTGGAAGGAATTCTGTGCAGGATTGGGAGTTAATGAGCAATGAGACTAATATGGAGCTTAACCACATAAACAAAGCCCAAGACAGAATACTGCAGTATTTTGATTGAATACTTGTCACATCTTAAAATATTTTTGCAGCTGCAAGTAAGAAAAGCAATTCACCCAAACCAATTCGCTCTGGAGCAGCAGGCAGCCTGTCCTTACGAAGGGCTATGGAGTGTGGGGAGAGCAGTCTGCGTTTAAAGGGAGACAGCCAAACTTCTGAAGGTAAACAAGGACATCTTTACTTGTCTGATGGGATGTATCTTGGCATCTCTTGTACAAGAGCATTTCAGGAAGTCTCTTACTTGGCAACTGAAGTTTCGCCTGAAGCTTGACGGGATCCTTTCTCAAACCTAGTTAATGCTGTGTACCTTTGATAGCTGATCTGCTGTGAAAGGGTGCTGCACGTTGCCTTACTGGAACATAAATATGTGTGTTACATACCCGTGAAACAGCTGGATGCTTAGTCTTTTGAAATAATGCTGGATGTGCTTAGAGCTTCTCTTCCTCTTTTTCTCAGGTGGTATAGGGGGCTCGAAGCTGAGCAGTCGGCATCACTCTGCCAGGCCCCTGGCTAGCAGCAGTGCTGCTGAGGCTCTGCCTAAGCCAGAGGAAAGACCTTGTGAAGGGTCAGATTCCAATGTGGGAGTTTCTGGCTTAAATGGCTTAGCTGCTGTAGAGAAGACTAGAAAAGTTGGTGCTCTAGGGTAAGAGTTTTATTCTTTTTGACTCTTATCTCCTCCCACACCTTTCCTTGATCTAGAAAGGAAAAAAAATACCAATCTGCTAAAACCAGGTGCTTACAGCATGGAAGAGAAATTACTTTGAAGTTTACTTGCTTGCTGCTCTTCCCTCAGGATATCAGTTTTTGGTTTTATAACAAGGTTACAAGTTGTCTTTTATTTTTTCTTTCGGTTTGATCAGCTGTGAATGCAGTCTGAAACTTTGGTTTGAAAGGCAGGTCCAGTCTGTTTTCCTACTATTCCTTGCAAAATAGCCTCTCAGTGAAAGTTACCACTTTTGATTTCTCCATTTCAGACAATATTTTTCATCGTGACTCTACTTTTCAGCAGTTTGATAACTCCCTGTTGGCTAATTGCACCAAGTGGAATGGAATACTCAGTTAGTGGGGTTTTTTCTAAATAGCAGGAGTCCTCATTTTTGGAAAATACTCATCATTGACTTTTCTAGGTTTTAAGATTTTAAATATTTCTAAATCAATCAAAGCTTAAAGTTTTAAGTGGCTATGCAGGAAATTTAAACAATGAGTAAAACTCGATGTGACAGTAAAAGGACATGTTTCCATAGCTGAATTAAAGCTGAATTTCTAATGTGGAATTTTGTATTTCTTCTGAACTCTTAAGATCAAATTCTAAAGGATGTCGGACAGAAGGAACGCAGTTGGGTGGTCTGGAAAACAGCTCTGAAGCAGGTGAACTGCAGGGTATGCTTTCTGAAGGAGCTTCTGCAGGGCCAGAGGAAGGTAAGTTGGATGCTGTAGAGGGCAAATGCAGTGTGACAACAGTCCAGTCTATGATGATCCATTTCTATAATGGAAGTAGCTTGAAGGGGAAGGAACGAGAAGAAAAACCCACAAACCACCAAAACCTGAAGCCTGTTTTCATGGCTGTTGAACTTTGCCATAACATTTGGCAGCTGCAGTATAAATCTGAAGGAGAGAACATCTGTGTGTCTCTTCCGTCTGTGGAGCAGTAGTGACGTTATGGTGCAGCAGGAAGATAATGTTACAGGGTGCCATCTGTTTCTCTGGATTACTGGTTGCTTTTTGTACCTCTTGATCTGTACCCAGGTCTTTGCTTTGGTGTTCGGCTGCGTGGCCTGGAAAATAATTTCTTATCTAATTAAAGTAGTAGCCAGTGACCTTGGCTTTTAAGTCTCCTGCCTTCAGGAACAGACCACACTGGTAACTGCCTCCATATCCGCGCTAGAATCTCTCCAGCACTTCATTCGTGTTGGGTGTTGTACATAAGCCGGTTTCCTTAGAGACTTGGAGGAAATTTTTCCCCCTCCCTTCCTGCATCCTTTCCATGCTGGAAAAAAGTATTATTGCCTTGTCCTTTTTTTTTTTTTTTTTTTTTTTTTTATGGAAGTCCACGTAGAAGAGTTTTTTTCTTATCTTGCTAAAACTCTCCTGCCTTCCACCCCTGCACTAATTTGAATTTCAATGACTGAATTGTAGCGCAAAGCCTATATTAAGGTGCCAGCATCCATCTCTATCTGCAGTGTGCAATATTGTGTAGGAGTTGGCATTTACAGAAGGTCTCTCAGTGACAAAACTGAATTTCTGCTCTTAGTCACTGCAGCGTGATCGTGATGTGCTCCCGCAGCTCTCCTCTTATAGCAGAGAGCCTAATACAAAAATATTTTAAAAACTCAAGTACTTGATTGTTAAAAACCCCAGGAAACAAATATTACTTTTTTTTTTTCTTTTCCTTCCTTCTTCTTTCAGAGGAAAAACTACAGTGGAGTTGGCACCTCTCTTTAACTTTTTCTTAGCAATGAGTGTCAGCTGCTAAGAGATAAGAGCAAACTCTTTTCGGCACCTGCAGAACTGTACAAAAGGGAGAATTCTGAGTGTTGTCAATGCACACACAGGGTCTGGCAAGACAAAAGAAGCCACCTTGATTATCCACAGCTATGGTTCCCTTTTTTGTAGGAAAAGCATGGGTTTTGTGTGTGAAACTTGAATTAGCGTATTGCTGCTCGAAGGGTCTGGTAGGTACATCTGCTCCACAGGTCCTGCTGCCTCCTAAGTGTTAAAGTGATGTTTATTTGCTGTCCTAACTGTAGAGGTAGCCTGAGCAGCTGGCAGGGGAGTGCACTCTGACAGGAAGGGTCTGTGGACACCTGAGTCTGCGCTCAGCTGGAGAAATGCTGGAAGTACTCCTCTTGACTTAAGCTGCACAGTAAAATCGGGCTGTTTTCAAAGCTGGTACCACTGTTCTGCCACATTCTGTAGTGCTTTGGTAAATACGTTTAGCTCTGAACTTGCTCCTTCTCCTTCTCTCTTGTTCTCCTGCTAGCTCTTGGTATTTGATATTGGTAACTCTTTGATGTGACAGAGTTGAATGCTCTGGCTACATAGATCTTACTGACATTACTGACATCATTTCTGCCTTGTGGCTTTTGGTTTTTGGTTTTTTGTTTTGTTTTGGTTTTTTTGTGCAGCTGGGGTAGGTCAGAAGCATGTCCTTCATCTCCTACCAGGAATGAGCAGTGACAGCGACGTTGAATGTGACACAGAAAACGAAGAGCAGGAGGATGCCGCCTCTGCCTCGGAGGGGTTTAACAACGCCTTCTCTGCCCAGTCGTCCAGCGAAGGTAGGATTGACCGTGTGAACCCACCTTCCCAAACACTCTGCACATCTGCCCCAGTGCTCCTGTGAGCAGAGCCCTGCAAAAGCAGAGATCGCTGGTGGTGCCCTGGGCATTAAAGCTCAAGGAAGCACCAGTATGATTTGGAACTCCTCCCTCGGGACCGTAATTGAAACCAGATCAGAATAGGAGAGGGGAACTCTGTCTAGCCTTGAGAAGTCAGTTCAGGTGAGTCTCACAAGGAAGTGTTGGAAAACCCACAGCTCTCGTTCTTCTGAACTGGAACTCCCTGTGTACCAGGATCTGCACCATCAGTGGCTGATTTCAGGGAGGTAACCGCCACCTTAGACATGGATTTGCATCTTAATTGGCAGGGATGTGCTTTGAGCACTTCAGCATAGTTTCAAAAACATATTTCTTTGAAAAGCTTGGACATTCTGATCAAATTAGAAGCTGTAAGGTGACAGCTGATGCTCAGTGAAGTTGACTTTTAGCCTGAACAGGCATCCCTTATGACATCAGCAGCGTGGCCTAACAGCTTAGCTCGGGAACTGGAGTTTGCCGCTTTGCTGTGCAGCGGCAGCAGGCACCAAAACCCTGCAGCCCATCAGAGCAATCTAAACAGTGCTCGTGTCTGTGCTTGACTTAGAGGTATCTTAAGACTGCCCCAGGGTTTTAAATTTAACTCTGTGCCAAGCACATCATCTACCATTATAATAGGGATGAAGTGCAACGTAACAGGGCCTTGCAGGTGATGGGACGTTAACATGCTGTGTTCTGATTGCTCATCTGGTAAAGGTTACTGGGATTTTGTTTGCCTTCAGCCTCAGAGCGGTGCTTGGTGTTCCCAGAGGGTGATCAAGTTGGTCCTGATGATCTCAGCTTTGCCACCGGAGAAGACAGCACCAGGTAATTGTAACTGTTGGCCTGAGCCTGGGAGGTGGCTGCATCCCTGGGGATGCACCTTTCCCTTGAGTGGCAGAGACTGGGGACAATGTCCTTCTTCCTGAGTAGATGGCTGGGTGTTTGTACAGTCTGATGTTTTTCCTGTGTTTTTCAGGCAGTCTTTAGAATTACACAGTGCTGGGGGAGGGCTGGCTGAGTTTTGCATGCTGATGTCATCATCAATAGAAAACTCTGATTGGATTTAGGTACCTGGTGTAAACTTCTGACTTGTCAGATTGTGTTTGCTTGAAGCTGTCCCAGGGTGGGGTTTTCAAGGAAAGCTGCTTTTCTTTGGAGCAGGTAGAGAACAGGCTGGGGGCCTGAAGACCTGCTGGTTTGTGCCCCTGGGAAGAGGTGGTGTATTCACTGGAGCTTAGTCTGAAGCTGCTGTTCCTGGCTGCGTGCACTCTCCATTCTGTCAAGACACCCTCACGCCGTTCTTCTACAGTTGTCTTAAACCTGTTCCTGGAGCACAATGACCTTTGAAGGCCTTACACTACAGGTTGCATTCCTGCTGGCTCTGCCAGCATCAGATGCTCTGAAAAAATGTCCAAGAAGTGCTGGAGCCCTGTTCCAGGATGTTGTCCTATTGTGTTGCTGGAATAACCACCACTGTGTGAATGTCCTTGTTTTCAATGGTGTGAACTGGCTGGGTGGCTGCTGAATGCTGCAGGGATGATGGAGCGAGCGCTGGGGTGAAACAGCTGGCACGGAAGTCTTTTTTCCTCACTCCATGATGTGGACCAACTGAACACTTTGCCAAACTCTTTGCCACTGCGCGTTGCATTTTGAGCTGCTAAACTACTTGTGATGCTCTGACAGAAGCTGAATGCCTGGTTAGTGACTGTAACTGTAACCGGTAGCTGTCCTTGTCTCAGCGGCTGTACTGACGTTTGTTTCTCTGTGAATGTTCCACAGTGTAAGTGCTGTACAACTCGTAGTTTAAAACTGTTTGCACTTTGTTAATAAAATGAATGTTCAAATCTGGTGTGAAGTTTTTAGACGTTTGTGCAAAAGGCTTTTTCTTTAACGCTGTGCTGTAATGCCTGACTGCTGATAGAACTTTCTTGACGTACACCTGTCACTTTCTTCCTGAATTACTCACTGCAAAGCACTTCCATCCCTCTGGGATTCTTTTAAGCTGTTGGTAGAAGGCAGACCCCATGCATCTGTATTCAAAGGGGAAGTAAGGATCCACGGTTTTTACTCAAACTTGTTTTTTTCCTTTTTCAACTCCAGGCGGGAGGTGCAGCCCTGAGCACTGACGGTGGCCTGTGCCAAGCTGCACACTCTGGTGGTGCGTTGTGTTTACTGTTGTAGGGGGCTGCATGTTGCTTATGAGACTGCTCAATTAGCAGTAATCAGGGAGCTCTGCCTCTTCAACACTCACAGATGCTTTACTCTTAATAAGAGGCCTAAGCTGAAGGAAGATACTTTGCTTAGCACAGGATCTGTTCTGGAGTTAAGTGTCCAGCCTTGGTGGAGACAAAGGAGCCGGTACCATCATGCTTGGCTCACCTTCAGGAGAGCTGGTTTATACACGGCTGGTTTTTAAAAAGGTGGGGGAAGGAAGCTTAGAAGATTTATCTAATTAACTTACACCTCCCCTTCTGTCTGTAAAAGGATCAGACCAGGGCTGTGCTGGGCCCTGGGTAACTACACTGAAGGGTGTCGTTCTGTTACACATCGCACAAAGGAGATCTGCTTCCACCACGGGAAAGACACTTAGTTCAGAGGCTGGTTACTATCCTTGTTAGCTCTAAAACAAACAGACTGTCTGAAGTGTGGTTTAAATTATGGTTTTATTAGGATATTGGTAAAACTTAAACAGTTTTTCCCTGTATAAACAGCTTTCATAAATAAAATATGATGACTAATACATGGGTATAACTAAACTCATATGTGAACTGTAGAACAAGAATTCCAGTGGAAAGTCCCAACACTGTTAAATGGTTAGCTTTAATTTATTCACTTCATACACAACACGTTAGTTTGATGAACAAGGTAATACAGAAAGGTCAATAGGAGCACCCAGTGCAGCAACCACCCCGCCGCCTGGCTCTCTACACACGTACCAGTGCAGGAGCGGGAGTGCTTGGGGTGACCTCAGCCAGCCTCCCCTGCTCTTGGCCCAAGATGTCTTCCAGCGTGAAGGAGAGGAAAAAAAAAAACTAACGATGCAATTGTGACATACAACAGTTGTACTAGACCCTAGTTGGTGGGGTTTATATTTTCTTTAGCTTTAATGCTGGCAAAGTACAGTGCAATCGCCTGATGAGCGAGAACTGGAAAAGGATACGAACATTTAAGTCGGAGGTTGTCTTAATGCTTCATTATTACTTATTGCACATGATACAAGGGTAGTTAAGTTTTGTTCCTGTTGCAAAGAGGACATGAATTAAAGAAAGATTGCCCTAAATTACAGGCATGAACAAAGCTGCAGTATCCCCTTCGATGGCTTTGTTATGTGACTGGTGCCAGGTGACTTAATTGTGCTAAAACGGCCCCTAATTTAGACCAATCTTTCTCATTTGTTTTCCCGCAGAACGTTGCCAGGGTTGAGAGGATTTAGTGAGGAGATAGTGGACCTGAACTACAGCAGCCGTGTCTATAACACTGAACTCATTATGCCTCATCTGCCCATAGGACAACGCATTTCTCACTGACACACAGTGTTCCAAAAACAGAGCGGAGTTTCTACGACGATGTACCACTATAAATGTGGCGTAAGTTAAAGTCTGCTTTGACATTGTCCTTCCGTGTTACGATGCAATCTAAATCAAATACCGAATGGTGTTAACTTGCAAGGACAATTGATGGCACTTGTAGGTAAAGAAAAGTTATATACATGTGTTTCCACCCACCTTTAGTGCAAATCGAATGGGTTAACAGCTCCCTGGTCTGGTGCTATACTGCTCTCTGCAACGAGTTGCACATTTAAAAAGTACACAGGAAACTACCAGCGTGGGGATCGAGCGAATCCCATCAGTACTCACAGTGAAGAGCTTACGAGCAAGTTTTGAGCAGCTTCAGACGAACTGCCTGGAGCCTGTTTCTCAAAACCAACACAATTATTAAAAATAAAATTAAAAAAAAAAAAGAAAAAAAAAAAAAAAAGAAAATGTTTTAACTACCTACCTCCTAGTACTGCAAACACGCAAACTGAAACTGATGCGGGTTGTGTTCACGCGGAAAAGGGATACTTCAGCTCTTTATTGGAAAGATTCGTTATACAAATTTCACCACCACTAAGATACACAATAAAAATACAAAACACAGGTTACAGACTGAATCTCAGTATCAACAGTTAATAAATACAATTAGATATTTTTATATTAGCCTAATATCTTTACATTGTCACCAGATAGACAATCAAAGTACGAGATACAGAACACGTAGATACCATTAGAGAGGGATTATTGCTTACGTTAGCAAGCAGCAAATAAGGGCACAGGATTTTGAACTGAAGAGAACTACTTCCTATCACCAGTGGCATTAAGAGAAAACACTGCATTTCACAAAGCACTGCTTTTTAGTCTAGTGTGTAGAATCAAGAGCAGCATATATCAGACCAATAACCACTACTTTTTAATATTATAGAACTTTAAAGGACTTACCTTACAAATGTTTCCTATCTATTCTATAAATATGCATTTAGTGAAGAAATGAACACTTGCTACCTATACAATGTTTTTACCTGACCACACGGGAACTACGATGGTAGATTTTTATTCTTCTAGCAAGATAAATGGTATGAGAATTATAATTTATGAATCCACACCTAAAAAGCTAGATCCTTCCCAAAACAGCGCACATGCAGTCCAGTGCTCTTCAACTGCTCCTGCAGACTGGGAAGAAGTTTTATCATCCATAAGAGGTTTTCATTCTAATTACTCACACAAAGAATTGCACTTGCACCACCTTGCTCTCCGAAGCACGACAGTTGGCTATAAGATGGACTTTCAATACGTCATTATTACTGTGAATAATTTTAAACAAAGGCACCGTAGAGATGCCCCAGAGTTGCATATTTTATCATTTCATGGTTTCTCAAATTTCCTCAATAAATCTGACTTGGAACATATGCTGCAGCTAAAGAGAACGCTGACAACAGCTAAGGCTTAATAAGATGACAGATAAGAGCCAATGATCCCTTAAGATTAAAAAAACAAGTCTGAAAAAGATCAAAGGAATCAAAAGCCACGCTCCAGCTCCTGGTTACCAACAATACCTTTTGCTATTCATCAGATTGCTTTTAAAATAGTGCATCAAAGATAGAAGAAGCAGAAATTGGCAGAATTCAAACCTTGCCATCTTGTCGTGTTGAATAATCTCCTGACTACTTAATATTAAAATACTTTGCAAATTCTAGCTAAATACTAATACTGTTATTAAAGTCTTACTGCTAAAATGATATGAATTGTACAAGAAATGCCTATGAAGACTGATTTGATTCATACCCCTCCAAATGTCTTAATGTGACAAAGGATAGTAACAGGATGTGCATTTAGTGGAGCTGACAGGAATCGTCTGCTTACTTACGTCCCAATTAACCGCTTCCCTATGGGTTTAACATCCCCTCGCGAGAAGGGAAGAGCCGGTGGGTCCTGTTTGTTTCCCAGTTTGATAATTACACTCTGCTTATGAAAATAAGGGCAACCAACATTCCTTGCTTTCCTCTCTGAACCCAGGTTTAACCGAAGCAGAGCTCTGGCCTGTCAGCGAGTTTTACCCGCTCCACTAAACCCCAAGTGCAGCCCCTGCTCATCCACATCCACAGCAGTTCCGTCCACTGTGGGTGGCTCCGGCAGCCCACACAGGCTGGAAAACATCAACCTGCAGCAGTAACACTCCTCGTAGACACAGCATCCTACTGTCAGTCCTGCTCCAACTTCACACTAAATGATGCCTTTGCCATCTAGAAATCTTTACTGAAACCAAACAGCTCATCAAGTTGCTCATTATCTCTCGCAAGCAGTTCTCTGGTTTGGCTGGTTGAGTGGCAGTACTATTGTACCGAGCAGCTCCTCAGATTGGGTTCTTTTAAGACCTGAGATGAAGTTACGGTGGAAAGAGGTTGGCTCAAAGCATTAAGCACAATCATGTTCAATTAAAACTAATTGAAAACAGTTTCCTAAACTGATAAACGAGAAAAATGCCACTAAAAGCACCAGAAAGATACGAAATTCCCTACACTGCACCTCTAGCCATAGGAATTAATTTTTTAAAAACTACAAAAAACAGTTCTCTTCATATTCCACATATTATGTTACATGAAAAAAATAGGTAAATTATGAGTCTGTACCTCAATCGGAGTCTGAGAACAGAGTAGCAGGAGCTTAGTTTGTCCGTTCCTAAGTTACCTGGTAAAACCCTGTATGGCTTTTAGTCGTCTACCTGCAAAAGTGGATGTAATTTTCTAATTCATCTTAATGCTCGCCTGAAATAAATAGAAAGCAGAACACAAAAACACCCCCTACACCTTGACTTCTATGGAAACTTCCCCCCCACTCTAAAAAAAGTTTGGCAGTTCTAAACCAGAATCTTTCTTTACATATTGCTCCATGGACGTACCTTAGGCAGGTTCAGCTTTCTGTGTTTCACAGACTGTTCCCTAACGGTGTCTGTCCTGTGAGCCAGCTGCCTGGCTCTCACTGGTGAATGTGGCTGGATACTCGTGTGTGCGGGTGGCCGGGTGGCTGTGGCATTGCTCAGGGTGTACTGAGATTGAAACAACTACATTTGTTAATTCCTAGATCTATTTACAGGTGGTTTGCGCTTTGCAGGGGACTGGAGTACAGTTCTGAAATGCCCACCTTTTTTCGCTTTCTGATGATGCCAGTTTTATTTGGGGAATGTCTACTTTGGGAGTCTGACAGGGGAACACGAGGGAGATGGTTACATTTTACAGCATCGATGAAGGTATGAATCTGATATACAATTACTTTGTCTTCGCATCAAAAACATGCTCTCGCTGTAGGCGCTACGACCAGCCAGCCTCCGCCACGGGGAGTGTCTTACCGACAACCTCGTGCTACTGCGGCCCCGGACAAGTAAGGATGGACTCGATCCTTCTATATGGGAAGGCTCACAAGCTGAGAGTGGCATGTGAAACTTTGGTTTGAGCCTGGCTCCTCGTCGCCTCTTCCCAATGCAGAGCCAGAAGTGAAAGGACGCAGCTCGTTTGCCCAAGGATTTGAACAGTTCATCTTCCAGCCCAGCGAAGATGGGGAATAAACCCTTCACCCTGTAGATGTTCGGCCCTGCAGCACCCAAACCTAGAGGAGGAGCACTGTACTCCCTGGGACCGCTCTGTCCACAGGTGGATGATATGGTGCACTCTGGTGATTCCTTCTTCACTGTTAAGCCACTGATCAAATTCACGCTCTTTGGTATGCCGGGATTAAACACTTGAACTGGTGGCAGACATTTGGCACTCTGAGGTGTACTAGTTTCTGTTTTTGTCAGGTCTAAGTAGCCTTGATCATCAAGCAGGTTAATGCTGGACCCTATGCTTAAGCTAGTTCTGTCGGTGAAGGAATCCACTCGTCCCTCATACCCTAGGTCTGCAGGTGCTGAGCACTGGTGCTGGGGCCACGGTCGTTTGCAGTCTCCATGGTTTTCCTTATCTTCCCCGCCGTCTTCTTGCCCACCTTGAAAAGAGTTCTCCGTCCAGTCTGACTCCTCGCTAACATTGACTGGCGCGTTCATGTCCCTGAGAAATACCACAATGACAGTAATGTTGTCGCTGGAACCGGCATCCCGAGCAGATGCCACTAATTTATGTGCTACCATGCTGCTGTCGCCATTATTCTCCTTTAGATGGTCAGCCACCACTTTGACTGCCTCATCGGGGTTGACTGTGTCATAGAAGCCATCACAGGCTAAAATGAGGTAGTCTTCAGAGCCATCTAGAACAGTGGAGGCAGAGTCTGCATCCCCACAGATATATGGCTTGTGCTCAGCATCCCCTGTGGAAAAACAACACACACACGAGACCATGGGTTTGCAGCCACAGCATCCAGAAGCCCTTTTATTAACACAGCATGGAGCCAATGACTCTTACCCCAAGCTAAAGCAATTATTTGGAAATTATTTCCTCAAACTGTAGAGGAAAAAAACCAGAGGTTATCACTCACAGGTCTATCTTCAGCTGCATTTCAAATTTTGATGGCTAGAAAATTAAAGCTTTTAATTCAAAAGAAAAGCAAGTCTGAAAAAGGAAATAAAGCCCACTCTTACCAATAGCTCTGGAGACTGACAGGCTCCCGTTCACCCTCCAGGCTCCAAACCAGACCACACAACCACCAAGTGCCTCAATGCGCTTCTTCTCATCCTAAACAGCAAGGCAACACAGGAGTTGTTTCGACAGAGCGTTCAGCGTGGCCGACGCACTCTGAACACTTCAGTAAAGGTCTGCTGTTCCCCCAAACACAGCATGGTGGTGGCTGCAGGCCTCACTGGAGGAGAACAGAGGATCTGCATACAGATCCATACCAACTTCCCAACAAACCAGGCTAACGGGAACGTATGCTGCCACTCCAAGAGACACTGGCAAGGCAATACCCAGTGTCCAAGCAGCCCACGTAAAGCTGGTACCTGTCAGCTTCAGTGGTAAACACCGTCCGGGTGTATTTAAAACAGGCTGTTCTCACCTCTCGATCTGGTTTGTGGGGTTTCATCAGTTCCACAGCTTGGCCTCTCCTCACAAGCATAACCTGGGAGTCTCCAAGCCAAGCCACATGCAGCATATTTCCTCGGATGAAAGTCACCACCCCGGTGGTTCCACAACGCAGACTCTGGATAGGGTGGAAAAAACCACCCTCAGTTTTAAACAGGCAAATAAGAACCATTTCAAAGCATTTTCCTGCTTAATACAAGAACAGAACATGATATTCTATTACGCAGCCTGTTCCCGGGAAGGAACAGGCAGTGCTTGCCCTATGGCTATGACTGCTCAGTTACAGTCCCTCGGAGCCAACCTAGCTGATCGATTTTACCCTGTGAATTCCCTTGTCTTGGAAACACGTTTCAGAAGCTGGACTCTGCTAGTGACCTGCTGTGCTACTGCTTTAGTCGACTTTCTGTGCCCGTTTCCTTTCTGTTGATAGAAATGTGTGCATGTTAACAACCCTGGGGGGAGGTTTATCTGTAAGCATCTTGAGTTCCTGCACTTAACTCAGCCCTTGCATAACTTTAGGAGGCCTGGGAGTCAGCTATACATTTATTCTTGCTTTCTGGAGCTAAGAGAAATGTATGTTGTAGAGACAAGGGGAAAAAAAAAAACAACCCACCACCCCAAGGACTAAACCTAGTTAGCATGTGAACATAAGAATAGCAGCAGCATCCTTCTAAATGAACTGGATGTTGTGGGAAGTGGAGGCTGTCACCTTTATGGAACATGAAACAGCCCACCTGTGGGCACCAGCTCTATGAATTGGGCAAGGACAGCTCTGTGCTGATGCCTGGGTCATGCTCAGCCCAGCACTTGAAGCACCCCTACTAACAGAGGAAGACTTTATCTACTAATACTTTCAGAGTCAAGCCCGGATAACTCAGTCACCTCTCTGGCTGCCTTCTGGACAAAGCGCTCATCAGTCACCCGGAAAGCTCGACACAGCGCTTCTGCTGGGTCTTGCTGAAACATCTCCTGATGGACCATGTTCACGTGGAGATGGATGGAGGCATAAATGGCAGCATCCACTCCCCCATGACCATCAAACACTGCAAAATAAGCTTGCTCTTCTTGGTCCTGTCAACAGAAACACATTGAGAAAACACCTCAGGAGAAAGCAGTGCAAACAGCTAACAGGATTGTCTGAAAACTTTTGAACTTGAGATCTGCAGTGTCCTCATTACACTTAGAGGCAGAGTCCCTGCTAGAAAAACAAACTACTCAGACCATCTTCCCTTGCATTGGTGGGAAACTTACACCTTATTGTTGATGAATTCTACCTGCAAACTGCAAGAGATGCTCTGCAAGGATCACCCGTGTGGCTCTCTCACTGATCCTTATGTCCCATTTGTTACAATTCAGTCACTCCACTCAAACAGAAAGTGCCATTCTCATCAAATTGTGCAGGAGTTTTGTGACTGCAAAAACCACAGAGAGAGAGAAGAGCATCTAATACAGTTTGCAGGAAGACTTTTGCATCAAGACTGGCATCCACCAGGGATTAAATGCCAGCACAGTTAAGATGTGAAGCCAGCCAGCCTCTGCTTTCATTCTTCCCCTTTTTTTTTTTCTTTAATCTAATCCGTATCACCCTAGATACCTTTTTTTTTTAAAAAAAAACCCCAAAACTATACGTACTCTCTCATCAGATAATTGTGATTACATTCACAAATCAAACAGCAAAATCACTCATCTTCAAGTCGGTTTTCTAAGCTTCCCCTTATCTGTTCAAACAGAGAAACAAGAGACAGCAGCTCCCGTGCCTATTCACACACAGAAGACACCAACCCACTGTCAGCACCAATTCAACCTTGACAGCCATCGCAGTGACTAGAATATTTGTACATTGTAATTTTTAAGTAATGGGCTCCAACACAAATTGGAAAGAGAAAGCTGACAATCGACAGGCAAAAGAAACATTTGCCTCTGTTTGCATTAATATCATTTAAAGGCAAGAATGTTGGTTAGAAGATGGGCAGAAGATGGTTATTAAAGTGACAGTATGTAATAAAGAATCAATTATGCAGCAATCTCATCCTAAAGGTAAAATCTGTGACACTTTCCTCTATTAGCCATTTGTCAGTGTCCTGTTTTATCTCTGAAGGAAGAGCAAGCATGAGTGTTTGACCAGTGGCCACATAAAGACATTAGTAGAGGGAAGTCTGGCCTCAGTTGCACCAAAATACTCATCTTGCTAGATTTTGGTGTGAACTGCAGCCCATTCACCTATAAGTTTTGTAGGTTAGTGTGTTTTTTCAAACTTTCTTTCCCTATTCTTGCTTTTGGCATCTTCCTCCCAAGAGGAAAGGTTGAAAAGCAGTACAGACCCACCCCTGTAGACAACTGGCTTCAGTGATGAACTGTAAGGTGAATCCTTTCCTCATTTCCATGGGGAATCCACCTCTACACCTGGGCATCTTCAGCCAAAGAGAATTTATCACACGGTACTTACAATGCATCAGTTGCCACTCGCAAAAGTAGGGCTACTTTCTACATGATGGCAGGTCACCCCTTCAGCCACTTGCCAGTGGCTACATCAGGATGGGCCAGATACAAACTCTGTTTAGTGAGATGACAGTTCACCAGAAGTCTGTGAAAATTGTTCTTTTATTCTGTATACCCCAAATAGAACCTGCAAGTTGTACTGCTGTACTCTTACAGAATACCATCTGAACTAAGACCAGGTTTGTCTCTTGACTGTCAGTCCTCCTCAGGTCCATCCCAGGTATGGATTTCATTGTCACAGCAGAACATTGCCTAGTTTCCTGAAGAACAGAAGCTGTATTTAGCATATGCATTTGTCTTCCACATGATCTCGTTTTACCTCAAGGTTGAAGAGCATGTTGAAGTCTGGGATGCAAACGTGCTTGTCTTCCATCTTCCGGCGCATATTCTTGATGGCATGGATGGACGTCTCGTAGTAGCGGTGGGGTTTCGGCTGGAGTGGAAAGTCTTTCACCCAGTTGCTGCAGATCTCATGCAGTTTGCTAAAAACTAAGCGGGCTAGCTTCACTGTCTCAATCTCTGGGGAAGGCAAAAACCACAAATAAAAGGCTAAGAGCGTTATTGAGTGAGAATCTTTTTTCTTGCATACATTACAAAGATGAAACAAAACTATTTTAGCCAAGCAGTTGAAATGGATGTCAGCAGGGAAATTCTGGGCTCTGATGCATAAAAAAAGGAAGCAAAACTCACCATAATCAGCATTCATCAGTAAGCAGCTCATTGTTTGTTTGTCTTTTTAACTTAAACATCCCCCCTGCCTTTGGGGAACTCATTTGCAACATCAGAGCAAATGAAAAGCAAGTCCATTTCCCTCAGCATTTGATCCCCTGTGTCGCTCTGCACAGGGCGGTGCAGCCGTGCCACGCTGGCTCTGGTAGGGGCTTTGTCATGGCTTATAGCACCACATACCCAACTCAACCTTTACAATGACCTACTGGGTTTAGACCGAACTATCTATTTCAAACAATATCCCTCTGCGGAACTGAGGCAATACAGTGGTAAATAATCCACGGAAATTCATGGTGTGACTTTCAGATGTTCTGGCAGCACACACACTCAGGAGGGCACACAACATTCAGGTACCTTCTTAGTTTCGTAACGTTATTTGCAGATTCCCGACTAGACAGTGTGTCAAAGAAATCTGCATAAGCAAATGAGAAAACCATAAAGGTCTTAAATTTAAGAAAATGCTGAACTGTCACTCCTGAGAAATTGTAATTTTAAAATGTGAAAACTCAGGCACTGGACAATTGTTCTGAAATTCGGGGGATGAAAACCAGAAGTAAGCATCAGAGCTGAACACATCAGAATCTCTTTGTTCACGATCATTCAAAGCCAGAGATCTTCAAAGCTAAACAGCAGCAATCCGTGAGTGTCAATCATTCCTGGAGGAGGAATGGCTCAAATATAGGGAGAATTACAGCATTTCTGCAAAGAAACTAAAAGCAGGATTTACTAATTTCTGTACTAGGTCTCCACAAGGTGTGGGTTATAATGATCACGGGACAAAGATCCACAGGAGTAAGATAGATTCCCAGCTCTGCTGATTCTGAGTTGATTCAAGCTTATCTGCAAGAGCAGCCATTAAGCTGGAAATGAGCTATATACAAAATGAACAGGAGGAATCTTAGATTCCTGATCACACAGCTTTAAAAACAAGTGGTGAAAATCAAGTTTCTGGGTCATCCCAGCACTGCCACACTGATAGCTACCAGATCCCCCCGCCGACACCCATGCTGCTATCACCTCTGTCACCAAAAATCTCTTTGCTGGGTAACATATTAAAAGAGGGAACACATACAGCCTAACATGTCCAAATTATATTTTCCAGAAGCAAACCCCACAGACTTGCTCCTTCATGTCTTTCCACTGGCATACACAAAGGGAGACGATGAACATTTCAACATCACGCGGCTGTTACGCTTCAGAGCATCTCTCTGAAGGAGAAAGGTGTGAACCCATTGGCTGTGCTGAGGTACAAAACACCCTTGCCCTGCAGGGAGTACATATAGTGTCAGCATCATCAATAATTGCTCTTGAGGTTAAAACAGGCGAAAGGCCCACAACAGTCAAACCACCCCCTCACAGCTGTAAATTACTCATCAATTGTTAATGTTGCTGCGCTGAGCCAGAGCTGACTCAGCTGTCATTGTGGTTGTGTCATGGAGAATTTCATTTCCCTCCTGCTGCTCCAAAATCCCCAGTGTTGGAAGCAGCACTTAATTGTACCACAGCTAGTGGGAAATCCAGCTCAGGCGTTACTGTTCCCAAAGACGACTGACTTCTCCCAAGGCAAGATCAGGGTAGAAAGAATACCAGTAATCAGATTCTGCTTTTTAGTACCCACATTTTAAGATTTTTCTTGAAAATGAGGACAGTGTGGTACCCAAGTTTGTAGATATGTCATCAAGCCAATGACCACGGTTTTCCTTAATCTAAGGACTGCAGCTTCTGACTAGTCAATGCCCTCTTTGTGTCTTGGCTACAGTAATCCTATCTCCCAGTACCTGGAAAGACTGGGTAATGGAACTTGGTGATTTGCTTTGTCTGCTGGATATTTTAAATATCCCCACCATGTAATGTGGTCCTACTATTCAGCCTCCTTTGGTGGTTCATTAACTGTGCTGAATCTCCATGTGAATATCTTCCACCACAAAAAAAAAACCCTAAACCTTCTTAACCTGACCTTTCAAAAAGGAAAACAAATGTCGACCAGTTCTCATGGAAGTTCTCTTGCTCCTCTCCAGTGCAACCAGAAGAGAAGAATCAGTCAAGGCCCACAACTCTTCTGTCCTTGATATCCAAAGACATGTAGTCACCCCATATATAACAGGCACAAATTCTTACATTCCTATGTTTGTGGACTCAAAACAGTTTTCCTTCTTTTAAGATTAGTATTCTTTTTTCATGAAACTTCTAACTTTCTTTCCACTAGCACAGCAATAACTGCTTTTACCACTCCTAAGTATGCAATGTGATTTGTCATGTTTCAATTCTCAGAGTGAAATGTGTCACTAAGGGAATTTGGAATAATTTTTTTTTCTTCTAGCAAATTGAAACTTGAGGCAAATCAGGTAAATGTCTCCTTGTATTATACAAAGTAAAAATCTTTTTGGGTTCATGAGAAAAACTGACATAGAATTGGGTATCAAAACAAGCCAGTTAAATTCAGCTTGGTTTCACATTCTGCAGCAGCCCAAACATCATTAGGATAAACAGTGAACTCTGAGCCCAAAACTCCAGCATGTAGAAATCCTATTTTCATCACTTGCTTCAGTTCCCTTTGTTTTCTTTCAGTGCGTGAAAGTCTCCCTATATGGTACCATTAAGGCATTCAGCAGTCACAGCTCTTTTCTGAGGAACTAGCACAAGGTTTCTTAAAGGATTCCTACTAAGCAAGTTGGCTAGCGTGGAGCTGCTGACCTTTTGCAATGAAATCTCCATCAGTCCTGCACAAATCCCCCTGGTTTTGTTACAGTTTTCTTAGCCAAACCTTGCAGCACTTGAGCTAATGCTCCATTTGGAAATCATTTATGGTATACTATTTGAAACTGCAGCATTCGTATGAAACCACTGCTTTACTGCTGCCCGGGAGATGTTCTCTCTCTTGCTCTCCCCCTTTATAACACTTTACATTGCATCTGTGAAGTTATATTTTATTTACAATACTTTCATTTTGATAATTTACCTCAACATACTGCATCTGGAGTCATAGTTGTAGCGCCTGCTATAACCTGCACACACATCAATCTCGGTTTGCATCCGTGTATTACTGATTTAGATATGTTTAAACAGAGATTTCTGGAGGTGTGAGGGGTTTGTGCTGGTTTTTTTTTCTTTGTTGAACTCTTTAGATATTCTGTGTGGAGGCTTAGTCAACATTTCCTTGGAGACTGTCAAATATTTATGCAAGTCTCAGAGATCTCAATTTGAAGTTAACGAAGGCTGCTCAGCCTGAACAATGACAAATCTATTCCATTTACCCACTCAGCAGGAGGAGGCAGCAATACCTACAAAAAGGGAACCCGCAGCACGTTGTTCTGTTTCTCAGGTTTCCAAAGGCCTCTGAGAAACACAGAGGAGTCTGAAGGTCCAGGCTTATATATCCTACTTATCCCCAGAATCATTTGCTTATTCTTTTATCAAAAAAAGGAGGGAATGGACAAAGTAACTGTATTTTCAAGATCAGATGACAGAATTCTTCTCAATGTATGTAAGAAACATTGTTTCTCATTATAATGAGCACCCCAGAAAGTTTTTCAAGGCTATTTAGGTCGGCAGACTCCTGAAGCGATTCAGGGTGCACAACTTTGAGGGGGATGCTGTAAAAAGCTTGTTAGCCAACACAGGTAAGTGGAGAAAAGGAAATTTTCCTTTTATGCTTGAAATTTCTTCTTTAAGCTATAAATTTCTTTACACTATCCTTTGCTAAAACTACATATTAAAAAAAAAAATAAATTAAAAGCCGTAGTAAATACTACACGGGCTGAAATAATTCAGAATTAAATTCTCTCTTCCCACATTTATTTGACTTTGCTCTGAGGACGAAGGAGGAGAACTGGCACTTGCCAGCAAGCAGCAGGACCACGTAGTCTACAGTGTTTATAAAGAAATTCAGGGCCACCAGACACAGTCTTACAAAGGTGCACATAAAAGAAAGGAATTATTTCTACCTAGTCTTAGGGAGCAAAAGTTTGATAAAGTAGATGTACAACCAGAGAAAGGCAGTTAGAGAAAGAATTCAACGGTAGAAGTTGAAACTGATTAGCCACTGGCGCTATCAGGAGTGGCGGCAGATTCTACATGAATGTTTTTTACATCAATGGGGATATTCCTTTACAAGAATGATGTAGTGTTGGGGGATATGGTCTAGGGGTGAACTTGCAGAGTAGGGTGAATGGTTGGACATGATGATCTCATGGGTCTTTTCCAACCGAGATGATTCTGTGATTCTGTGAAGAACTCTGGTCCAACTTCCTTTAGCTAGCTGGGAAAAGGAACTGATTTGAAGAAAATCTAGTACCATTCAAGTGGTCAGAGTAGATGGATCACAGAAGTCAATGTCAGCATTCATAAATTTATGAATTATCTGCAAAGTGTTGCAGCATACAGTGTAAATGAAAGACCAAACCATGTAAAATTGCGCATTATCACACGCAGATGTACTTACGTATGATCCCATCTGTGTTGTCCACGTGCTTTGGTAAGTAGAGTGCTGAAAGATCGCTCTGAAGGACTTCATCTGAAGTGGCTCTAGCTAAAGCAGCAGCCAAAAATGAAGGGCAATTACTGGAAAAGAAAAACAAAACCACAAAAAGATATTTTAATCTGATTTAGCAAGGTAACTTGCAGTCAAGGAAATACATAACAATACTTTTCTATAAACAAACAGGAATTTGAACCAAGATCCGTAGAACTCCCAATTCTTCTTTGCTAGGCAGCACCACAACGCTGCAGCAAGACCTCAAACTCACCATATGGATTTTAGTAACCCTGTTTCACTCTTATGTTCCCCGTTTCTTAAGTTTTAATGTTCCATTTCGTAACTGCTATTTCAACGCTTTTCAAATCTAGACTTGAACCCCCCTGCAGAATCTGTCATGCAACCCTTGCTTAGCCTACAATTTCTACATGCGCATTATACTTTTTTATCTTAAGCCCATTCTGTCCAGTCTCTCCTAAGAATTGGAGCCAGGATTCTGAAGGATAACAGAAGTCCTCAGATTTCAAACTGTCCAAAGCTAAGGGACGCTGAAAGTTAAGGCAAATGCATAGGAGGTATGAAGTCAGTGTGCCTAAGGTGAAAAAGCTCCCTCACGAATGTTCTCTGTCAAGAATAAAGTGGCTTTAACTTGCTGTAGCTTAATTAAACCTGGTATCTCCCAAGGTTAATTAATCTATAGTAAATCAAAAGGCCACTTTAATGTACATTCTCTCATTCAAGAGGAGTTTAATACCTCTTAATTTATGCATGACTTTGTATTTCCCATTGGTCTGTCTTAACTTCTCCAGGTGTCTCTTGCTGACAAAGCCTGAAACTTCCAGTTTCCATAGTTACCATCAGGGGTAACAACATCCTCCATAAGACACGTCCTGCCATTGCAGGAGTGCAGAGACATACGAACTCATTTCAGCCTCAGGAACCACCCATCAACAGCTAGCACAGGGAGCAGGCAACAAGCACACGTACTACTTTAACCTATTTCCTCTGCTGAGGCCCATTAAGTCTGTTCACATGCTTCTAGCATGGTGGAGAGGGGAAGTTAGTCTAGAATCACAGGGACCTCTCATGCATCTCTCCTGCTCTAGCAGGGTCACCCAGAGCAGGGGGCCCAGGATCACATTGTCCAGGCAGGTTTGGAATCTCTCCAGAGAAGGAGACTTCACAACCTCTCTGTCACCCTCAAAAGAAATAAGTTTTTCCTTATGTTTAGGGGGAACCTCCTAGGTTCCAGTTTGTGCCCACTGCCCCTTGTCCCACCACTGGGAACCACTGAGAAGAGTCTGTCCCCATCCTCTTGACTCCCACCCTTTAGATATTTTTAAGCATCGATAAGATCCCCAACTGTACACGAGCTGACTGTCACTTGCATTCTCATTGGGTTCACTGCCCAGGAAAGCCGACTGCCATGCTAAACTGGCCGACATGCTGGAGCTTCAACTGAGAAATCTGAATTCCAGAAAAACAAAACAAAAAACCAGATTGGCCCCACTTGGGTTTTTTTGAAAAGCCATTTTACCATAAAGTTTTCCAGATTCTTGATACCACATGCTGCTACAAACAGTAAGATTATGTAACAGGCTTAGAAAATGTACACAAAATATGTCCTCTGACCCTCATTGTTTACTATTCAACATATCTATAAATTATTTACATATAAGATTAGGAATAAATAGCTTTACTCAAGTGTTACATTGTCATGAGACGCTCTCTGCCCCTTGAAGTTAGGCAGAGAGCCACTCATTACCGCACCAGCAGTAAGAGTATTTATTTCCTAGAACTAGCAGCTGAGTATTCTGCTCACGCAGGACCTCAGAGCCTCAGCAACATGCACACTAATGAAGCCTGACTGCTGCAGGAAATCAGCTGTCTTAGGGCTGGCTCATCCCAGCACAACACAGGAACTCTGATCCTATTTACACACAGCAATGCCCGGTGGTGAAAGCAATCAGCAAAAGGAAAACACACCAGGACCTCCTTTACTTCTGGTGCATGTAGAAGCTGATTTTCTACCATGTCTTGACTGCCTTTATTTAGCTCACAAAGAGCAGGTTTTTAATTTCTATTATTAGCTCCCGTACTCCAGAGCAGTGACATGGTTACTGTTTGTGTTATGCGCAATTTCCATGTGACAACAAAAGCGAGATTGCGACGGCTGGGATAGAACAATGACGCCAGCAGTTAGCAACACTGAGGACAGCGTTCTGCAAAAACACAGAGAAAGATGAAGGTTCAGCCTAAATAGCCCACAGCAGAAGAGTCCGTGCTGAAAGCATTTACAAACATGAGCCAGACAGAGCTCGCTTTGGGCACAACCGTAACAGGCTGTGCGAGCACCCGCAGGAATCTGAGCTTGTTCCCCAATCCCAGACTTAACCGCACCAGCTCAGCGCTGAAACTTTTTAGGAGCACCAAACCTGGTTTGTGTCACTTATAAAGAGCTCATCAGGTACGTGCAGCAGTGGCCAAGGAGGGAACCTCGTTAAGAACTAAGGTGACAACAGTTGTTAAAATAAGCTTGAGAACCTAAACAGCAAAGGAAAGAATCTCCCCCAACTCCAGGAACCTCTGCTTGGGCTTGGAAGGTGGGAAGGCCACGTCTATGAAGATGCAGAGTCATGAGCATTCATATCTGAAACTTTAGATATTATTTTAACCATTTTATAAGAAAATGGTGACAGAAACAGTGACAGAAAATCAAAAGGTGCATTTACAGCTTATGTAGCTGGTCAGAGTGTTTCCCCCATCAGCTCCTAAGTATATTTACATGTCCCTGCAGCCAACTGGAGCAGTTTCACGCAGGAGCTCTTTATCTAGCCAGAGAGTGCATTTCCATTACAATACTAAACCTACACAAAAAGCCGCTAAAGATGTTATTAGATAAATTAAAGGATTTTAAGTACATCCTTCCTGATTTTCTGGCAGCGTGGGTGTGTTTAGAACACCCACAGTTGCATTGCAGCAATCCCAGAATAACTCTGCTAAGGTAATAAATCAAGCCTAAAAGTGGGTTGTTTCCATCGATTAAGTTTGAGAAAAACAGTCTGAAGTGGGCTTAACTCAGCCCACATATTATTATGTTACCAGCTTAACACGCAACTCTGCTCCTTCCTGATAGCATTAAAGTGGTGAAGACTTTCCAAATGTTTTCTCTGAGCTCTTCTTCGGTGCTCTAAACCTAATATATATATAAGGTCTCTTACTCTAAAAAAAAAAAAAAAAAGCATGGCAGCTTTAAAATTCTTATTGCGTGAAAGTTCACTGTCGGGGCTTGAGTGACTTATCACGTTTGATGGGAAAGGTAGAGACAATAAATCAGCTGAAAGCTTTCCTTCTATGTCTGGCCACACTTTGTCCTAATAATAACAGCTGCCTGCCGAAGAATTAATTGCCCTTGACATTTGTTCATCACAAAGCTCCTTATGTAGCCGTTACAGGACCATGCCATGTAAGCAGGGTAGTGACCAGATGCAGACAGATGAGTTCCTCTTCCTGATTAGCACAACTCAGAATTTACTTCTTTTAAAATTGATTAGATGTTGAAACTGCTATCAGGGCACTTCATTGTTACACCCAGACAAATGAAGAATCCGGTCTAGGATATTTGTTTCTATCACAAAAGTGAACATTCAGGTGAACACTTACAGCATCCCACAAAACAGCAAAGACCACACTGGAATGACCAGGCTTCACCATGCTGATACGTCCTCACCCGCCCTCACATCTGTGCAAAACAAGAAGCATCAGACAGGATCCATGGGGACGTGGGAGGTGCGCTGCATCCAGCTGCTGGTGTAACTAAGGATTACCTGCTGGCTGCTGAAAAGCAATCCTTCTGCCACTTTCTAGACACACTAAGTTATGACAAATTGAAACTGGGAGGGCACGGTCTTGTTTAGCAGAGAGCTGAGAGCTACTATGCCTATGTCTATTCATAGCCGTGCCACTAATTCAGCACCTGACCTTGGACAAGTCACTTCACCACTCAGACCTTTGATTCCTCATCTACACACAAGGGATGATAACGTCATTTCCTGGGGCAGAGAAGGAGAAGGAGAGAGTCTGTAGAAGGCTCAAATTCAGTGTTGATAAAATAGTTCGAGATTTCTAGATAAGAGCACAACCAAAGGGAAAAACACTGAGACAACAGTGGCAGATATTTTCGGCGTATACAAGACTCATGGTGTTTTCATGCTTTTTCTTTGCCCCATATTCTTTGTTACCTTCTCATACAAACTGCAACAAGCGCTAAGCGGAAGGCAGCGGCAAACAGCTCTAGACAGGCAGAGTTAGTCTGATGCAGGCAGCTAACTCACGGTCATCAACAACTGCACGACATAAGCACATTATAGAAAAGTTGATGTATTTCTAAAGGGGAAAACCATGAGAGATGGGCATCAGGCTCTTAACAGTTGGTACTGCTGGTGTCCCTGGAGTGTTAGCACTGCTGATGGGAAAATGATGCTACAGGCACTTCACTGCCCCTGACCAAAATACACAATCAAGTGCCACCAGTGCTGAGAACACTTAACGCTGTCATGGTCTGCTGTTAACTGATGAGGCATCACTAACCCAAACAAAGCAGGAAAAATGGACCGAAACATACTGGTGCCTTTCAAAGGCCAAAATAGTCAGTAAATCACAAAACATACAGTGTTCCTATTACCTCAAGAATCCCCTGACACAACAGAACAGCAATTGTTTTAGTTAGAATGAAAGATGATTTAAATAGAAATGCTATTCAATCTGCTGAAACAAAACAAATCCACAGGCAAAGAGTAGAATGCATTGCATATAGTTTCACACAGCAATCCGAGACCATGACCTGGAAAGAACCAAGTACAGCACATTCCCATACGGCCCATAATTTACTGTGTTAGTCAAGGACTTTGTCGGGTGACAAGCTATCTGCACCCTTTCCAAAAGGCAGGAGAATTTTGTTAGAAAGCAAGTTTTGCAAGATTCAATTTAAGTGAAACCTCATTTGTCCCCAGCTTTTATTTACAAAACACAGAAGTCTCATGAGACTTCTTCCAGATGGAGCTTCTTCTGATACAGCCTGGAAGCTCTTTGAAGAAGCCTTTAAAGACTTTATTATTGAAAGTCCTCATGCTGTGAACTGCAGCAGTAATGAGTAGGGAAAATCTTTGGGAAAATCCTTTGGCTGCTTACCCAGCCCTCCCTTCAGCCACCTCCTGATTCAGTGGCCATCCAGAAAGACAGGGTACCAGCTGAAGGCTCCTGTGTGCCTCCTAACTCCTCTAAGTCAGACAGGAGCCAGAGAAGGACTCGGAGAGGAATACTCTGTGAAGCAGTCCTTAGACTCAAAAATTACTACAGATTATCTTCTAATTATGCCAAGTGAATGTGATTTCCAGATTCTCCTGGAATGTTCGCCTCTCCTCATTCACAAAGCATCGTACTCAACCTCTGTTCTGACTTGTGCTGTTCTGCTGCTTTGCACAGCTAGTGAAAGTTTGCGTGCTTATTTAAAGCCTCATCACGGTGGACAAATGGAGTAGCTTTTTTTCCTAACACATGGTGAAACTCTGCACTAGATTTTAGCTGCTGCAGTGTTCCTAAAAAAAACCAAAACAAAACCCCAAACAAAAAACCCAGCACACATCCTCCAAAAAAAGAAACAAACAGAAAAAAAACAATGCACCTTTTAAAAGATTGCGTAACCAAAGCTCCTTGAGAAGTCATTTGAGCTGGCAGTGTTGAGACAGTAAAGATGCTTGATAAATCTGTTTGAAGGAGCTGAAAATGTGCTACACAAGGAAGCTGCTATCTATAGGCTTCACAGAGACAGCTGCCTGGTCACATTCAAAATGATTCTGTCCTTGTGGTGACAGTTGTAAGCAACAGAAATATAATACACAACCATTACAAAAATACACTTTTGCTGATGTGTTTACCAGGTCCATCTTCTATACAAACACTGCAATGGTGCCTCTTTTTTTACCAAATATTTCACCTTTTGCATTGTGCTCACTGCCATATTCTATGACCAAGTTTATATAGGTATTTTCCCACAGTTAAGTCTATATTAAAAAAAATAAAAACCAAACCACAGAGGTGCACTGCTCAGATAACATCTTCAACAGCTGGATTCAGAGGCTTCAATATACCAATCAGCCTTTCAGGTTTTATCACTGTATTTATTTTGTAATAGCTGTATCTCACTTGTCAAAGCATTTACAGAGGCTACGGTCTCAGAAACGTCCTAAAAGCTCCACAGATAAATATAGTGAATGTGAATAAAATTACTTGTGTAGGAACAATAATTTCCCTTTGCAAGTTCTTATTAGGCTTGAAGATTTTGCTGATGGCGAACAACAGAAATTCTCAACTTAGTGGCAATCACTGAAAATCTGTCTTATAAAGTAGAACGACGCCTTATATGAAGCTCATATGTGACAGCTATGACTAAGGTAAAAATACTTCATCATCTCAACTTTAAAATAACCATCTTAAAAGAAACACCAAAACAACAACAATTAAAAATGCCTTTATCTATAACTTATTAACTGCCTTGTAGTGATTAACAAGTGACAAAGACATTGGTTTTGACTTGTTCACAAATTAAGATCTAATCTGAGACACAAAAAATATTAAAATACTATCTTAATGAGATAGTAAGAGTCAACAAAATGCTCTCTAGTAAAGGGCAGAAATAGGTGTGAATGGAAATCACATTTGGTGATGGGTGGGAAACATTTGCAAAAGCACAGAACTCAGTTACGAGTGTGTTGCCACCGACCCCAGAAAGGGGCTCAGGTGCTGCACTCATTTGTCAGGGGTTTTTGCTAGGATGTTACGCATATGGAAGTAAGGGAAGTGCTGTGCTGCGCTGCACAGTGTATCAAACTGATTTAAAAAATCAGGGCAGGGAGCAAAATTAAAATACTGGCACAATGATGAGAAAAATAAATGAAAAAAAAATTCCTCACGGAAGTGTAATCGCAAGAGCATGGTTCATATATTCTTTTTCTTTCTGAGTACCTGGGAGACCTGGCTTCAAAGGGATATCCTACCCTGCTGCCCCAGTCACAGCACTGCAGGCGAGTGCAGCTCAAATTCCCAGCCTCTGAGGCCCAGAGGCAGCTGGCACAAGATTTGTCAATGGGTGCCAAATCTAAGATCAAGCCCCTTTCCGGCTACATCCACGCACACGCTCAACCTCTCCTGTACCATCATGTTTCAGAACATGCCTAACATGAGAAGTGAACACTACTGTGAACATCTTCCTCACTAGAAGCTCAAGGCCAAGTAAGGGATGCGACACTGCCAGCAGCAGGAAGAGCAAGCTCAGGGGCCCTGCAAATGTGCATGCTCTGCCCCCCAACTCCCCTCTCAGCAGGGCTGGTTTTCCCAGAGCCCTCCACATCACTGTCTGTTTTACAGGACAAACTGCACAGGCTGGGAATGGCCTGGCCAGATGGAACCATCAGGACTCAGCCCTCCCCATCCTTACCTTGCAGGGGCCATTGTCACCCACCCTGCCACCAGTTTTTAGAAAACTGACAGGTATTCAGTTATCTTTCAGACTTCAACCCATCTTCTGAATTTGACTGAAACTGGTCTGCAAGGTTAAGCTTATGAGTGGGAGGAACCCGACAGACTGAGAAATACAAAAAGCCTTGTTCCCTTACAAACCAGACTTTGTAAATCAGCTTCTGGGAACGATATTGCCAGTGTTTCATCTGATAACACAGGGCACTAAGGGAAACCCTTGACTTTGAACCTACTGTCTTCAACAGATAAATTAGACTGAGACCTCTAACCCATTTTCTGCTGCACAGCAAGTCACTACTTCCTTCCTCCGGAGGGGTAAGTGCACATGACAGTACATAAGCTAACAAAATAAAAAGGTCACCGTTGTCTCTTTGATGAGGGGCGATGTCATGAAGGCTAGTGTACATTTAAAAAATAAATGGCTGCTGACCACAAACCACTCATAAGCATTTGTGATTTAATGACTGTTACTAAAATGCAGTTGACACTGAAGGGCTGAACTGTGAAGAATCCAAACTACATGAAACAGCTTCTACAGAGCTGTTCTGCTGAAGAGATTGTGCATTATCTTTGAAACCTAATTCTATGATTTCTCTAACTCGTTCTCACAATATGGCAGTTCTGAGGTTACTTATATTTCAAACTCTGATGTTTTCTGCATTAAAGGCCGCTTTTAAAATGGCAGAAGTCATCTCCTATAACATGAACAACCCTTAAGAACCCAAGATGAATCTTCTAGGAGCTGAAAGCCAAATTACTGCAAGAAATTCAATTCCCAGAGGTGACTGTATGATTGTTTTCTTCATGACATCAAAGAACTGAAGATACAAAGTTTACTGTTGAAAAATTCCAGGACTAGAGTCCTTCACAGACACAATACACCCATCTGTTATTAAAAGAAAGGTAAATAGAGACTTCGAAAGAATGCAGAGAGAATCATTTTATTACAGAAAAGGACCAGAATCCATGAACCTCAGCTACAATACTGAGATGTCAAGGATGGATCTATACAGCAGTTTCCCCATCTAAAACAGAACCTTTTCTATCTGAGCAGCAAGATTCTGAGGGATTGGATAGTATTTTATAAAATTTTAACTAATGTTATGAAAGGTAAATTATAAAATTATAAAAATTATTATCATAACATTTTAAAAATGCCAGCAAGCTACGTATTTGATGGGCATTTATTATAAAGCTTAGATAATTTGCTGGAATTAGCCATGCACGTGACTTTCAGGAATTTATACCGAGATAAAAAGAACCTTCTGGTTTTTGTTGTTATTGTTTCACAGGGATTAGCTTGCATAGTGACACGGTGCAGCCTCTGCTCCAACAGAAGGGCTTAGCATTTGAGTGACATGCAGACCTTGTAACCAGAGTCTTCCTGACTGCCAGTCCAAAAACCAGTCACTGCCTACTTAGCATCCCCGTGTCTGGAATGATAACGAAGCCACATCCATGCAAGATGTATGCTTACCTGAAGAAATATATTTCTTAACTGGAAAAACCAGTGGCAACAACACTTATCTCACTGTGAGCTTCTCTGTGAGACTGAGGCCTGTTTAAAAGCTCTACAGTACATTAAAAATGTCATTGATTTTTCTCTCTCTGGCTCCCAGACAATTTGAAAGTCAGCATAATTCAATATGTTTCTACTAGCTCCATTAGCAAAGAAAGGAATCCATGCTTCAATCTATGCTGCCTTATTGGAAAAAGTAATTTAATTTTGCATCTGAAAGTGTGCCAACATCAGCATAAAACTGTACACAGTATACATAAAATTTAATTTATAAATTCTGTATTTTGTCAAGCCAGAATGAGATGCTGTCTAAAATCAATGAGAGTATCCAATTTTGCTCTGAAGATACTTACATATATTCCTTTTATTTCAGGTACTTTATGTTCTAGTTGGAGTTTTTGATTATTTCTCTCCTTACTATAAAATATTAATGACACGCTACCTAGAAAAGTTCACGCTGCAGAAAACTTTGCTGCAGCAGGCGTGCTTTGCCCCCAAAAGCTCAGACATATCATTTACTTCCCACTGATTCATCTCCTATTTCTGACTCTCTGTTATAAATAAACTTTCATTGATATTTCCCTTCACCTGAAGAGATAAACTTTGCAAATCTGATGTGTCCAGGAATAAAAGTTAAATAAGAAACACCCAACGCAGAATGCCTATTTTCTTTCCGATCAGATTAACATGCCAAAGTCCTCTGATTAATAGTCAAAAAGAAAAATGTGTTGTGATGTTATAGTTAATGACTTAATTTCAAACAGAAGAAACAAAATGCTCCGCAGGAGCACATACTGCTCTCTTCATTCCTATCTCTACCACAAATCATCATTAAGGCAAACAAATGTAAAATGACTTCTTTGAAAAAGGAGGACAGCGAATCTACGGTGCCCATTCAGATGAACAGCTTTCAGTAACACCACACGGAGCTAGTCCCGCAGTAACTGGGCTTGTACTGGAATATTTGCCCTCAGGTAAATGAGAAAAAATAAAAGCTTCAGGCTGGGATTTTCAAATGACATTTGATCACTTAACTTCTTTCAACCCATTGAACAAATATCAAATATAAGGCAAAACACACCCCAGAAGATTTATGACCACTGAGTCAGCAGCGAATGTTCTCTTGCTCCCTTCTCACTCCCGTGAAATGCAGTTCATCATACAAATGGCTTGGGTGTTTATGCCAGATGTAAGATTAGATAATTAGTCATCGGAGTCCTGGATGTCAGCTCCTGTGTGATACAAAATTTATTCCAAATGCACTATTTGTAATTGGTTGACTTGCAAAAGCATTCTGGTGTTATACAGCAATACATCTTTTGATGTACAGCTAAATATCTGCCAGTTCATTGTAACATATTCTGTTCCTGCCTGCTTTCAGCCCTTCCAATGACTTAATTTTCTGTCTGCAAAATAGGGATAATGATACTGACCTTTGGAAAGCAATTTCAACACCAGGGATGAACAGTACCAAGGAGGGCTGAGTATTATTAATTAACTTGAAACCGGGAATGGAACAAGAGAACTGCAATTCACTTGCACTAAGCACCAGAAAAGGTAAAAGGCTGCTGCTCTTTTACCTCTGTTCTCTTGAGCAAAACATGCAAGGTAATCAAATTAAAAGCAAACATGAAAAGACCATAGAGTACCTTTAAAAACAATTTTACAGATAAGCATTTAACTACAAGTAGATTCAAACATTATACAGTGGAACAAATGAAAGATTTTATTGGAACTTCAATTTCAAAATTACTGACACAGATGACCACAGAACAAGACACCAGAGGGGTAAATGGGGCTCTAAGATCAGGGGGGGGTGTGCTCTTTTAAAGGAATAAACCATCACTTACTCCAGAAGGATCATATCTGAATTCCCACTGTCACTTGTCCTTTGCAGAATTGCAAAGAATATTGGCAGGTTTAGGGCTTTATGCTTTTTCTTTAAAGGATAATCAAAAAGTTTTCACTATTCTGCTTCACATTAAAGTCCCTGATGCATTCTGTTCTACTGAGCCACATAGTTATTTCCATCATTCTTAATAAATAACAGTTGCCAGTAGTAGTTAAGCCAACAGATCTGAATTATTTATAGCGTCGAGGAACAGACCGGCAGATAAAATGCATTAGGGCTTTCAGTTGTTCTTGCCTGAGCGACACAGTGGCAGCCTTTAGACGTTTTTCCACAGGCTGTAAAATATTCTGCTTCCAATCCTGGTTTAAAAGATTTCCTAAAGAGACAGCAGCCAAACCTACTGCTATCCATCTTCAGTAATCACGTTCATGAAAAGCAGGTAAGAGGGAGTCTTCCAAATATAGTACATTATTAAAAAAAAAAAAAGGCACAGACTTTGATTTGATTGAACAGGTGACATTCAAACTGCTATTTAGTATTATTAGCCAGAACTTATTTATTTAGATGTTATTTAGCATAGCTCTATACCTTCCAGTTAATGATCTAAAAGCATCTCATAGTGTTGAACTTGGTGTTTGTCTTCTGCTTTGCCTATGATCCCTCCTTCCTTTAGCTGGAAAAAAGCACAGATATTACCTGCATTTTACACTGGCAAATCCAACTTCACATTCAAGGGTGGAAAATGGAAAGCCCAAGTCCCATCTCTCCTCTATGCCTTTTTTTTTTTAAAAGACCATGAAACATCAATCACAAAAAACCCAACACAGAGAGAAATTATCTTGACAACACTTGACACATTATTTTAAACATAGTAGTTGTGCTTTATGCTCTTTGCAGCTTAAAGATACATTCAAATATCTGTCTTGATTGACTGATGGGATGATGTGCCTCTGCTGAGCTACATCTGGGTAGAAATCTGAGGGAACGTCTTGCTTCCCCACCTTGTACTGACATCACAAGAGACTGCACCAGTGTGACATTCGCTATAGACAATCAATTCACAAGGAGAACCCTGCCCACAAATGACAAGGAGATTTACACTTAAATGCTTCAGAGAGAAGAACTGGGGGAGTAGTTGTAGCAACATAAGCTTAAACCAAACAGTTTTCCTCTTATAGTTCACCTTCCCCTTTCTATATGGTTCTATTTACAGTAGGAGATGCTGCAAATTGTAGCATCTCTAAAGAGTAAACAGAAGGAGGGGGGGGGGGGGAAGAAAAAAAAAAAAAAAAAAAAAAAAGAAAAATTGGGGAGGAAAAAAAACAACCCAAACCCCCCCCACCAAAAAACAAAAGGGGGGATTCACCCCTTTAAGCCCCATTC
>JAAGNO010010846.1:65819-107337 GCA_033439905.1 Ceryle rudis
ATTCTTGCTGTAGGTCAGAAAAAGGAAACATTGAGAAGAAATAAGAAGAAAAAGGGGGGGGGGGGTAAAGAAAAAAAAAAAAAAAAAAAAAAGAGAAAACTTGGAGAGGTAAAACAACCAACCAAACCTCCTCCTACCAAATACTAAAGGGGGAATTTACCACTTTGAGGCCATGTCAGGTTATTAAGGCATCTGAAACTGGCTCCATCACGTGTTGAGACTGTAGGAATGATCCATAGTATCCGAACTGTCAGGCAGGCTCAAGTGACACAGATCTCTGTGCTTCCCCACTCTCCAGGTTTAGAGGCTTCTTTAAAATCCACCCTCTGATTTTACTGAGACAGTTGTATTGAAGATGCCAGATGTCACAGGAGTGGCCATGCTCACAAGATGAAGAATATGGCCTTTGCTTTGGGTAAGGCAGGTCCTGAGCCTGCGTAACATACAGCTTGCCTGCAGTATGCATCTATATATAGCTCTTTTTGCGCACAAAGGCTATAGGAATTGATTCCGAACAAGCTGAGGATTTCAAACAAGTCTGCAGTGCTGTAGCCTCTCTCCCATCCTGCGAGGTACAGTGAATTATTTAAAATCAGAAAACATGTCCCCAGATTATTTCCATCGCCATTTAAAAACAGATCTGCGTACACATTCCAATGACTGTTATAAGGTCAACTGAAAAGAGCTGTCACCTTTTATAGCTATGACATTACAAAGTACATCTCGCAGGGTTACAGACATTGTTTCTCTATCACTGTCTTCCGAATACAACACAAATTCTCCTGCCTGTTCACCAAAATCTGGGCCTTTGTTGATGCAAAAGAAACAGTATTTCCTTAAAATCTTTCTTCCATTTTATTTTACATGAGCCCTGTTGGATTAAAACAATCAATTCACCCTCCTCAAGGCAGTAATGCAGCACCCAATCTAATGCAGCTCATGTAATAAGAATAACCCAAAAGCTCTTCTTTCTCTCTACCCGCCTCAGAGAAGATTGTCATATTTTCCTGTAAGTTTATTATTAAACCTGTGATCTCTTCAGAAGACAGACAAGCTCTAAATATATGAAACAATCTGTTACATAATACCTCAAGAAAGGAGGCAGCGCACCATAGGCCACAGACAACACAGGCCTGAGCGAAATAGTGAAAAGGGGATGAAAATAGGTGTTACCGCCTTGCCTTTGCCCAGTGCCTGGACTTAGGTCCATGCTGTATATAGTCCAACATACAGCAGAACATGGAATCATGTAACACACGTGTAATACAGGTTTTAAACCTTTAATTTTCCATGGAAGTTAAACAAATGCAAACAAGCAACATTATCTGGAAGTTAATTCAGGATCTGGCAAAACTTCCTCAAGACCAGAAGACACCTTCCTCAAACACAACAGAACTTGTTTGAAGCTCCATGAACGAGGACTGTAAATAATACACTAGCGAGGACTGACTCACCCACGGTGATGAGTAGGCTCAAAGCTTCTTCAAACGGAGCGGTGTCACAGTTATAATCAGCAGCTAAGAGAGTTACTTAGGAGTCACAATATCAATTACAGTGGTAATACATATTCAGGGAGTAAGTGATATGCAGACATAGAGAATATGAAATCAAAACATTAATAAAAAATAAGGAACCTTTGCAGACAAATTATTATCTTCTATACCTATGGTGCTTTATACATTCCCAAATGATTTAGAATCTAAAAATAAATGATTACTTCTACCAGCACTGACATACAAGCTATTTTGGATGAAAAACAGCAAATTGCTAACTGGGGATAGAAACATTACACACCTGTTTTGAACAAACAGCAAAAAAATGGACCATGCTAGAAAGAACAGTGGGAATCTATACAGGAATTGAGTTCTCCAAGCTAAAATTCAACCAGAATAATGTGAATATCATCTTCATTTTCTACACCTATGATGGGAATTTCAATAAAAATGAGAATGGTTAGAATCATCTGTCTACCTTAATATCTCCAATCTACAGTATCCTTCCCTCATCATTCTTTAGTACCATACTGAGACAGACTTACTTAACATCTGCAGCTGAAATACATATATATACACACACGTGTGTGTGTGTTTATATATGAACAATCATCACAGACTCCTCAGGAAAAGGAAGAGGGAAGAGTACTGAAACAGGTAGAAGACTGATGGGCACATAAAAGCATGTAGCTAACCCAGACATCATTAAAACACTGTGCCAAGCAATATTTTGATAATAAAAATGCGATCAATTTATCCCCAAAACACACAGCCAAGTACCAACTCTACCAATGATAATGGCCTTGGCAAACTAAAGAAACAAAGAGGCACAGTTCTGGACTAAGGGAAGCAGTAAACTAGAATAGTAATTATGTAATCACAAAAGAACATATTCAGGAGAAGGCAATCAAGTAAAGATGAAATTCAAGTATGTTTTCTTCACTGGAACAGAAAATTCTGTGAAAGAGTTTAGAAAGACCGTGAGAAAACCCATAAGAGTGTGAGAATTTTTAACTGTCAATGAAGCATCAAATGTAAAAAAAAAACCCCAAAACTGTATTCTAAATCCACACTGAAAAATAGCAATGAATTATTTTTGTTGGATTTAGCTGTAAAAGCCTGCTAATAGCATCTATCGGAAGTACAGTCAGGCAGCATAAAGATTGCCTCAAGGGCAGAGAGTTTTCAGATAGAAATACAAGTGGTGCACCTGCATGAGTGAGCTTTTTAATGATGCATGGAGTCAACATAAAAGACACAACTGAGATTGGTTAGATTGAAAATAATATACTAGAAAAAAAAAA
Organism: Ceryle rudis; assembly: GCA_033439905.1. Lineage (NCBI taxonomy): Eukaryota > Metazoa > Chordata > Aves > Coraciiformes > Cerylidae > Ceryle > Ceryle rudis. The sequence continues at coordinate 68,617 of JAAGNO010010846.1, forward strand.
TATTAGGAAGACCAGATGAGATAACGTAAGAAAAGTTACTGTTAAAGCAAGATTTAAGTTATAACACCAACGGGGTTGTAAAGTGGAAGATGTAACATGTTAGGGGACTGAGCACTGCCCCCAGTTCTGCATCTGACAAACGACACTTCTGCCAGCAAATCATTTAATCTCTACAGATCCATCCATCTAGGTGTCAAATAGGTTTATTGCCTTAAAACTTTAGAAGAGCACTGTGAAATTTAATTCATTCACACCTGGAAACTGTGTTTTAATCCTTGGTAGAAGGTGCTGGGAAAAGACATGTATTACAAAATTAAGACTACCCAATAAATATTACTGTATTTACTTCAGCGAACTCCTCATCTGTCTCTCTCCTGTTTCAGTTCCTGGGTTCCACAGCATTTCATGACTTACTCATTTCTTTGCCTCAGGTTACGATGAGAGCTGTGGTCACAAAGAAGGAACATCACTGCTGTCTGTAGGAAGGACAATTAGCAGTTGCTCCCATAACATATGGAGATTATAGGAAGAATCCTTCTTCATCCACGTGGTCACAGATATTATTCTAGTTCCTTCTGCTAAAAAGTACCGTAAAAAGCAGACGGAAAACTACAGGGGGTATGAAAGAGTAATCTAGGTCCAAATCTTTCCTGAAGTTACTGAGAATGGAAAGTCAGGGGCTCGATTTGGCATGAGCTGAAGATACAAAACATTTCCAGAAATGCAGATGAAGCACCCTACATAATTAAGCTCAACTTTTCCCTTTAGTATGAGGGGAAAAAAACCCAAAACAAAACAAAACCAAACTCCAAACTTCCAAAAATCTTTACAAGTATCAAGTCCTGTAGACTTTTATATGTGCAGAAAAAAGGCACACTCAGTCCTACACTGTCTTTAATGGCCAGGCATTAATTATCTCTGCTTTTCTATTTTAAAACTAAAAACCTAATTCAAGTTAGGTTAATAAACTGTAGCAATCTGAAATAAGGAGGAATGCAAAGGCAGCAATATGAACTTCTTTCATTTCCCTGATCCCTGAGGAGTATAATATGTTAGAGCTTTGTTATAAAACAATAATGGACTGGTGACAAAAATCTCACCCTTTTATCAAAACTCTGTGTTTTCTAATATTCAACCTGTGCTTTTTGACCGGAGCTGGTTATATAACCACCAGCCATGCCACGTTTTTGCTGAAGTCACATATTTGATTTATAGATTTTTATTAGCACCAAAGACGGCGAGAAAATCAATTCATTCCCTAGTGAAGTATAGCAAGGTTGGAGCCTTAGCACTGATACACTTTCATACGGGCTAGATGGCAGGAAAAGAAAATGCTTTTGACGTTAAAATAGAGATATAAGCTCCAGTAACCACAAAGGAAAGGAAGGGAAAACAACGTGCACAAGAATGCAAATCCAGCCCGCTCGGCTGCTCAAAGCCAAGATAGATCAAGCTCCTCCCGACAAGGACAGCCCGTGGCAGGAGGTCTGAAAAATCCAATATGGAAAACTGCCCGGGTCCCCTGTTTATAGCTATCTATTAATTCTTGATATTTAGCACAGCTTGTCAAGAATATTGCGGTATTGCACAATTCTTCATGAGTCTCTTCTGCCTTTTAGCTATGAGTCACCATTATATTAGGAAAAAGTGAGCTTAATTTAGACAATACAGAAGGGTAAATTATATATTTTCTTAACATCTCTGATCCAGGGGGCTACATTTATTTTTTTAATAAAATGTCTCATTTTTCTCATCTTCCCTTTTAAAAACAAAAGAAACTATGAAAATTTCATTAATCTTCAGTAGGCAGAAGCAAAAGAAACAAGCATTGTCCTGGACATGAGGGAAAGAGGCTTTTACAATTGATGGAAGACTTCATATCTCTGCCACACTCCCTCTCCTGCAGGAACAACTTAAAGGAACAAAGGAGTATTCCTTTAGCGTTCTGCCTCCTGCAAAATGTATTGCCCCAATCTACCTAGCAAGAAGGAAAATGGAAAAACTGCAAACAAATATTAGCATTTATAGCCATTTCTTAATAAAGAGAAAGAAAATGTCTGTTTTGATAGCAAACTTCATTCAGGCTGGAAAAGGAAGAGTGTAGGTGCCCTTTTTAGTATGTGTGTTGAGTTTAACATGATCCCAATTGAAAACAATAGCGGATCTTACTGAGTTTAGCACCTCAGTGATCAAAGCTTTTCTCTGATGTTCAGTAGCAGTTATGAAAGGTTTGCAAGGAAGAGAACAATAATGTACAGTAAGACACGTCTGAGTAACTCTCTGGGATTAGATATCTGCAAAAGCTTAACAAAAAAATGAAAGAGAAAAAAATTAATAGAATGATTGAGATTAATTTGCATACTTGCTACTACAGTAATTAAAGACATCTTTCTTATAATGTGAACGTCTCAGGCATTTCATTCATAAGGGAGATTGACATGCTGATATATTTTACTTCCAAGTTAGAAAGTATTTCTCTTTTATTGCAGTTACTCTCTGGAATTTATTAAAAGGAAAATAGCAAGAAAGACTGATAAGAGAAAGAAACAGGGAGTGACATTGAATCAGGACTGCAAATACTTTGGCATCCTTTATCCACCACAGTCTTCAACCAAGGTGGGAAGAAATAATCAGACATCTGCTTCTCTGTATCCTCTCCATGGATTATCTTTTCACCCTCCTACATCCCAACCCTGAGACCAGGCACACACAGTGCAAACTGACTCCTCCGGTCCCACCTCTGTTTTGTGATGCCCAAGTGTGATGAGCTGATGATTAACACAGACGTCCCAACATTTCCTTTGGACATCCTTCCAGGACAAACTATGTCCACCAAATGGATTCGTTATGATGTGAAAGTGCAGAAAAAGACAAGAAATGTAAAATGGTCAGGAAATAGAGGAAATTAAAGAACATGAAAAGTCCTGGCTGTACTACTGGCTGTTCCAATAGTTAGTCTATACATACTTCCTTCAAAGTTTCACTATTGGAAATAAAATGCCTGCTGAAGTATCATATTTTAATGAATCTAAAAGCAGCAACCAAAGAAAAAAAGAAAAAAAAGAAAAAAGAAAAAAAAAGGCAAGCAGATTTCTCACTACATTTATTTAATACGATGTTGTTTCCTGATAAAACCCCTAGTAAGTGGGAGTACTCAGGAAGACACTTAGATTTACATAAATTTGAGACAGAAAAATGCTGTTAGACTAAGTCCATCACACTGCATGGTTGGGATCGAGTCTTCGGTGGTAGCTACATCAGCCTCCAGACACAGTGCTCAGTCTCAGGCAAAATTCACAATTTAACTTCAGAATATGTTCTTAAAGCCAGTCAACTGCCCTCTCCCGCATACCATTAGCACAATATTTCAAGTCCATGTGTAATACGTAAGCTCTAAGTTATGATTTTTACCTTGATTTTAAACAAATAAAACATATATAAGTCCATCCTATCATTGTCACATAAGTCAAAAATGGCTACATGCCGTTTCTGATAATCTGATTTCTACCTCTCTTAAAAGCAACAGTACACATACTCCAGCAACACTCAGCAGTTCATGTAATTCAATACAAAACGACACAAAATTTAAAACATGGATAGTTTAATTCATTTAAAACTTCTGCTAGATGCAACGTGACATAGTGCATCATCACACATGAGTACTTTTGATTTTTTTCCTATTATGGCCAGTAAATTTAAATATTAGTAACTCTTTTATACAAAACTTCATCTTCTAAAGACCTAGGCGAAGCCTAAGCCACTCACCAGAAGATACTGGGCTTCTCAGCTTGGCAAATGCAGATGAGATTTAAAAGAATGATCCAGCTGCTTTTTAAACCCAATGCTCCCTGATCAATTTCTGTGTGTAAGAGATCCGGGACAGAAATAGCAAGAAACGTGCCCGACAATGCTTGCTGAAAAGAGTTTACTAAAAGGACAGATAGAAACTGGCAGAAGAATAAAATTCCAAAGTGCACCCCAATTTTCACATCAAGACGACTCCTTCACAGGGCGTATTCTTTCACCCACTCCTGTCTTTTTACTGGTTACAATTTAACTTCCCTTGGGGGGAGGGGGGGGAAATGAAGCTATTCAGATTTTAAGAGAAATATGTAAGATCAAAATATGAAGAATTTGGAGACTGTAATAAAAAACAGCAGATGGCTAAAGAGTGAATGCACGCCCCAGTTCACTTCTGGGCCTCTGGTACCATTCCTATGCCAATGACATCAGCAGAGCCCCTCCAGTGAATTCCAGCCCTGTGAACACTCAAGGGTCGTGTATTATCCTACACGAGCCGCGGATGTCTTTCACAGGCAGTGGCTGCTCACCAGAAGAATACTCAAGCTGCAGCCACTCTGTACATGCATGCAAACATCCTGTACTGCCTGCTGGATTCTAGGGTAACATCGACTTCCTGGGGCTTTTTTCCCTTCCAACCAGGTAATCACAGAATCATAGAATGGCCTAGGTTGGAAGGGGCCTTAGAGATTATCTAATCCAACCTCCCTGTCATGGGCAGGGATGCCTCTCAACTAGATCAAGGTACACAAGGCTTGTCCAACTTGGCCTTGAACACCTCCAGTGAGGGGCAGCCACAACATCTCTGGGCAATTTATTCCAATGTCTTGCCACCCTCATGCTGAAGAATTTCTTCCTAAAATCTAATCTAAATCTATTCTCCTTCAACTTAAACCCATTTCCCCTTGTTCTATCAGTCAATGCTCTTAGCTGAACTACTTCAGCTGCCATAAAGATTTTAGTTTTAAAAATGCAAATGTTAAAGGGAAGCAATCAGAGAGCAATGAGAATGATCTAAAGTTTAGAAAACATTATGCACGAATAAATGATGATACAAAGAAACATGGTAATTCACATACAAAATGAGGGAGATGAAGACTTTAGATTCTTTTCTGTGCTAATGAGGAATGGACAAACATTGTCGAAAAAAATAACAGGAGAGATTCAGATTAGGAAGTAGAAAAACTTTCCACCTGTAACTAAAATTCCTAAGAACTGGAATAACCTGCATAAGGAGGTTGTGGGATCTCCGCTGCCAGAAATTTAGAGACGAGGTCAGAAAAGTACCTCTCAGGATATGGTTTAGATTTAGCTAGTTCTACCTTGAGGTAGAAAGATGGACTAAATGACCTCCTGAGCTGCTTTTCAGCCCTATTTTCTACGTTTTTTCTATTCTATTAAAAACATGTGCAATTTCTCTTAGCTCTTTTCCTTAAAAGGAAGGAGGTAATTCAAGAGACAGTCTCTCCAGAGCATAGCCCTTATTAATTAACCTCATAACGTAACCTGCAGTATCATTGTGCAATGTTGTGTACCCCCTCCAGTGCCTGTCCTACATAAGAGTGTCTTCTGGCTACAGAATGTAGAGCTTGATCACAAAGATCTTGGTGTGCCCTAACTCTCACCAGAATCAATAGGAAGTGAGATGACTAAGAATTGCAATCAGGCCCTTAGTCCAAAGCACTAGAAAGGCATGCTTTCAGAATCAGATTAGTTGCTTAACCATTCAAAAGAGGCATCGAATGACACGCTGGCTGCCTGTGGAAGATGCACCTCTTCTCAGGTCCAGAGCCTGCTCTGTCTCACATTTCCGGCTAACACCCAAGAAAGAAGCAGCCAACTCTCCGTCAAAGCAAAACCTCCCAGGCGTTCACACTGGCAATGACATTTTATGGTTGTTCCTCAGTTGGGGTTGCTCATTTATGTCTGTAAAATGATGCAAGATTGGAACCAACCTGTAAAAAAATTATACGGTAATGGTAAGGTCTGACCTATTTAAAACAATAATTTTAAACCCCTATACTTCTCCTAGGGAAGTGTATCTCATGTGGACAGAACTTTAGGTCTGGCAGTCCCTTGCTTGAGCAGTACTCTCTCTATCTGCTGTTCTCATCCCAGAAGGTAATAATCAGAACTGAGAGACTTAATTACTGTACCTTTCAATAAGGCTTTAATTTTATTTTTGTTCTTTCTACTGCAGATGCCCATGAATCAGAGGGTCACTTTAAGCACAAAATTCAATTTAATTATACTCACAGGCATTTTTATCATTAAACAGGTCAACTTATTTAAAAAAAAAATATCTTGATTATGTATAACGGAAAGCCTGGCAGGCAATCCAGAAGAGATTCAGTCTGAAAGCTCCAACATCCGTTTGTTTAGATTTGTTTACTAAGCACTGGGCAAGGTCCCACTGAATGAATATGACAGCATTAACTGAAACTACATCTAGTATTTAATTAAAAGTGGATTTAATGCTGATTTACTGACTGTTTTCATGGGAATATTTACCAGTATTTGTAAACTGGACTATTATCTGGTAATAAAAGCAGGGAATGAGAAAACCAACACAAAGGTCATTGACTGAGAATACATCTGTGTATTCCTGAACTGAATCTGGCAAAATCCTTCCCAAGTTACCACATTTTATCACACAATCAGGTCCATTCTCAAAAGAATGCTCAAAATTATCAGAACCACAGACACATGCAAAAACAGGACCTTGTGGATTTTGACATAAATTATTGCTCATCTTACAAGTGGCAGCTGATTTTGGAGATCCATAGGTGTTTGGACCTGAGCAGAGAGAACTGATGCAATGTACTCTTTCTCTAAATACAGCAGTTAATTCAATCAAGGGTTTATCTAATTACACAGTTATCCTTCTCAAACCAGTTACTGATGTTGCTTCCCTTGCAACTACTACCTCCTGTCCTCAGATGTCTCCTCTCACAGCTATCACTCCTCTCAGCTGATACCATTGCTATCCTGTCCAGAGCAGATTTGCTTCTAACAGGTTCACCGGCTGGTCTCTGGTGATCTATTTTTGCTCAGATGATTCAACTTAGTATGTTCCTACAGTGTATGAGGCTGACCTAAGTTCTTTTAAGTTATGACCTAGGGAATAAAATTACTTTTATTACTCATAAAAATTTCCCAAACCAAGTTTCCTATGGAAACAAACCCGAAGTCCAACGAAAAAAAAAAAGGTAAAAATACACAAACTTGCTTCTGCAATGTAAGTTAAGCTGAAGTGGAACTAAGACACACTTAAGAGCCTCCAGTTAGGTCTCAAACTGCTTACATTAATTTTCCACTTATTAGATATTTGTGTGTTGTATGTTTGGACACAACAGTGGGGAAATTTCAAATTATAATCTAGAATGAATAAATAAAAAAAAAAAAGTACAAAAAAAGGCTCCTTATACTTCCCAGAAATTGAAAGACTGGAATGATTTCATCAGTCCAAGTGAGAATGAACTTGTAAACTTAGATGCATATAAGAAATTACCTTTACTCCAATCAATGGATACCTTAGATTTAACCCTGCATTATTTTAGAATCATATTTTTATCAGCCAAAATGCTTTCAAGCACATCAAGGTTCATTTGAAAGCTCTGAAAGATAATATTACACTTTGCTATCCCACAGGTTTTGACCATTCTTGCAAACAGAACATCTAAGGAGCTTTACAGCACTTGGATATTTAACTGGAATTCTCTATTATCAACTTGTCATCTTTTTTTTTTGTTACCATTTTTACAGATTCTTGAGGTAGCTTTATAAATAAGGTTATCACAAAGAAATAACACCGTGTATGAACACAACGGAACACTACCTGGTTCTTTTGCCACTTCCTCGCTTTCCTTGCTCACCGCTCTTGACTTCTGCACCTGCCCCCCTGCATCTCTTCTGCTCATTCACTGTTCCTGCCACAACTCCGTGGATTAGAGTTTGCCAAGTGACAGTGACTTGAATCCTAATCACATCTTCTCTGTCACTCCATACTTTGGAGGACACTATTCCTGTCACCTCCATGTTATTGAGCGAGCATACAGAGTAAAGGGGCTTGAAGGCACAATACAAAGGCTGAACAGGATAAAGGAGCAGCAAAAGCAAAGCACAAACCATGGATGGTGGTTAAGAGCAGTGTGGAGGTGACTGGAAACAAAGGGCTTACTTAACACACAACCCTCAGTGGCAATGCTTTTACTCTAGTCCCCCGGGAACATACAGCAATACAGGGATTAGCAGGCTCAGTCTCTGGACTGTTATCTCTTCTATTCCAGTAGAATTTCAAGTGATGGCTACTGCGCACAGCAGAAAATGCTCCCTGACCCAAAGAACCTACAATTTAAATATTTAAATTGTTAGTCAAAGGGAGAGGAAAGAAGGGCAAGAGAAGTCAAATATTAATCGTATGAAAAGATTAATGATTTGCCACTCTGGTAAATTCCACAGTTTGGGAGGTAACTTTCTATTTAAATATTTTTTATATTACTATGAAATTAGGACAGATAACAAAACACAAAGAAATGTGAGGCAAAAAAGGGAGACAGAGCAACTTTCAAACACAGAGGCCTAAAACATACCAAAATGATGCTAAAAATAAGGAGCATTCAGAATGATAAGCTCTTCTAATGAAATATTAGTCTTGCTGCCATGTATGTCAATCCCCTAAACTCAGGGAAAGAAACCATGGGGCAATACCCAGAATACAAATTGCACTCAATGCAAAAGCAGCTGCAAGACAAAGAATGAGCTGATTTGACACTTGCTAAAAAAAAAAAAAAAAAAAAAAAAACAAAACAGAATCCATTAATCATAGGAGAAATATTTACGTTGTTTTCAAGTCAGGATACTAGTCCTCAAAAAGGAAATATCTGCACAAATTCCTCATCATGTTTCCAGACTTTCAGCCACAACACAACTACTTCCATGAAAAATGTCATTAGACAATTCCGTGTGTGTGTGTTAACAATTAGTGAGGATACATCCCACATCAAGAGATCTACAAACTGCGGTACAGGTAACATGAAGCACATTTCAAGCTGACACTAGACCACTTATTGGGGAAAAAAAAAAAGATAGATCAGGTTTCATGCAAAAGTGGTAGATATAACATGTAAATTGGAATTAATTATATTCAGAACACTTTCTTCCTATTCAATCTGTGATTGCTTCTTTAAAAAAAATATTTTGGATGGTTTTTTTAATGGAAATTGTGAAAAACTAGACAGTATCTAATCTTAAAGTTCTATTGAATTTCTGTTGCTATAACAACGTGTGAAAACCTTTTTCCTGCTAGGGACATCTGCAGCTATTTTTACATGCAACAGCTGGATTTGTCTGTCTGAATTCCACTCAAAAGAAAAAGTGTTTTAAAACCTTTATTCAAAGGCAGCAAATAATACAATGACAAATATCAGAGTCCAGAAGGCTCAACAGCTGAATAATTTTGGTATAAAACACACATAACACGGCAAAACTGTAAAACGAGCAACAGTTTGATTAAAAGCAGTGAGAGTCTCACATTCCCCCCATGCAACACACCTCCTCCTCCCAAATTTGGCACTGGAACAACAAGGGCACAACAAGTCTTTGTAAATGCGATCTTTGATCTCAGGAGATACCACCTTCGTACTCTAAATTTAGTCTAAAACAGGAGAGCACCAAGAAGCTGACTTGGAATTTCCTGCAGAACAAAGCATGTCAGGCAGCTGGAAACACTCAGCTGGGATGTTCAGATACATGTGAAAATGTTAACAGCTAACAGTGCTCATCTTTCGCTACAGAAGTTTCTTCTAGAATAAAACCAGCAAATAGAAACCAGCGGTGGACATGCAGATTTCTCCAAAACAACAGAAATAGCTGAGCTATCTCAGCCCCTTGCAGAATTAGGCTAGGTGTAATTTTGCCCCCAAATCATAGATGCCTGTGAGACCGGAAACAGAAATTAGGAGCTCAGAGAACTAGGCAACACAAAAATTGACCTCTGCAGAAGATAATTTTATTTCAAAACACCTCTTTATACCATGCACCAATGTATTTATTATTACTGCACCATAATTTAGAATATAATATCATTAGAATGAATTACTGAAGTGAATTGTTCGTTCCCCATGAGGATTAAGAAAGAATGAATTATATCCTAGTGCTTGTTACAAACCACTTCACCCATACAGGGTGCAGCTTTGCACAGCCTGGTGAAACCCATATCCCTGCCTACGCCAGGCAGGGGCAAGCTCCAGTAGCGCACGGTCTTTCAGAGTATAAGGAGTCACAAAAGGCTACGTGGATCCCTGAAAAATTCTCTCCTACTGCTTCCAAAAAGACCTGTTACTTTTGAACCAAATTCACAAACAAACAATAGCAAACAGACTCCACCGGGGTGTTGGAAACATGCAATGCACACATTATACAAAGGCCATAACTACACATATGCCTGCTGCACATGCATTAGAAAAACATTTGCTTTTATTTTTCAAACACAAAAGAGGAGGGCATGACATTTGGTGAACAGAGTCCTGTATTTTTTTTTAAGATCTGATTTTAGCTGTGAATACGTAATTACTGTAAATGCATCCAACGCCTACAGCGTTTCCAAAACTGCACAGAATTGTTCATATTGCATCTGCTGATCAATAATTACTAATGTCATGCAGAGACAGGTAAATTGCCAGTGCTTTAGCCTAGGACATTTCACGTTTACACAGACGCCTACAGTTTAAGGCAACAGTTCACAATACAAAGGGCAAAACCAGTCTTCATTTTCTCTTAATAATTTGCTTCCAGCGGATTGCCCAGCACATTAAAAATGTACTACTAACTACATACTGAAAAAGCTTACTGGGTATGACTTGGGTGTCAAGAAGATTTACAGCCCTGTGGCAGACAATACTTTTGTTGACACTCTAAGCTGAATTTACTGGAGAGCTTCCTGAAGAGAGGCAGAGTATTCAACTACCCAGTAAATATCAAAGAACATGCTTGCTGTTGCTGTTCTTCCCTTGGATGGGAATTCCATACTTTGAAGCATGACCTTTCGTGAAGACCTGCTGGAGTCTGTATTTAAGTTGTATGGTGGAGAATTGGACATAGTATTGAGTTTAAGAGTGATTTCCATGCTGCTTCATGTACAATGCTTGAAGCAGCACAGGAAGTACAGACCAAATGGCGCAAGGCAGTAGTTTCTCCACAATTCTCTAAATGAACAAAACAAAACAAGATTAAGAGCAGAGATCTGAAACAATTGAAATCCAATGTCTTGAAATTGTACTGAGATGTCTGCCAGGATGCCCTGGTAGTTAAGTAGCTCTCTGAACTCTGCAAGACTGATGAGATGCTTTGTCACTGTTAGTAAGGAAATAAAGAAAAATAACACAGAATAAAACTGTCTTGGAATGCAGCCAGGACAAAGCAGAGCGCTTCTGCTCCAGGACTCGTGATCCATGTGAAGACTAATCTGAAGGGCCACTCATAAAACTGGAGATCGTGGTGTACTACGTTGATCTTCAACGTATGAGGCAAACATGCACAGCCAAGTATGCCGACCTAACGTAACGGGCAACCTACTTGCGGAGGATGGAAAGCAACATATTTGTTCGGATATGGCAAAAAACAAGTAGTTCAAGCAACTTAAAGAATTTGAGAATGACCTTGTGTTAATCAGGTTAGCGTGCCCAAGGGAGTGGGAGGGAAATCTCCTTACTTAATAAGATCAGTCTTGATTTTAGAGATAATAGGGACATAATTACAAGTTGGTGAGGATGATGTGACCTCCAACCCACCTTTTAATCCTCATCTAGAGATACTTAATGAAGCTAGTGAAAGTGAAAAATAAAATGGAGTAAGGAATAATGATCAGTGCCAAAGTCTTCAATAACAACTATGCCCCATTTTGTTCAACAGAAAGAAAGGAAACATTTTGACATCACATGAAATAAGATCTGCATCCAGCGAAACCTTTCAATGCATCTTGTCAAAGCAAAAGACTTCAATACTCCCAGTTTAACAGTGTGGTTTAAACACAGAATGGGAATGGAGAGAAAGCAAACTTTCTTTGTAGAAATCTTCATAAGCAGCGTACACCTTCCCAAGGAACCTTCCAAAAGGACCAGCCTTTTCTGTCTACCATTTATATTTACTGTGGCTATTACAATGCTTTTTAGAAGTAAACTCTCAGCAATCAATCTTCAGAAACACAACAGGATTTGGGTTTTGCACAAAGGGATACACACATCTGTAACTTCACAGGTGCTACCATCTGCTCATGTATCAGAATTGGTACCCACAAAAATCTGTTGGTACAAAACTCTTTCAGCTACTAGAAATACTTTGAGTTTAATACTTTGGTAATTTCACAAGAATAATTTAAAAAGTAAAAAGCAAGAGCTATGCACAAACATCAGAAAAAAATATGTCCGCAGCAACATTCTATGAATATAATCTTCCCAGTCTGCTTTCTGACTGGCAAGTTTATGCTTATTAACTGTTGGGGGAGGTGTGTGTGTGTGTTGTGTTTCTTATTAAAGATATGGTACAAAACTATGGGATAGAAGATAAACTACAGTGGTGATTTGAACACTATCAAAAAGTTAACTCAGAATTATATACTATCAACTACTCTATTTTTCCAATTCACATCAAAGGCAAGGGAATTGCAAAGAGATTATTTCTGTCAACAGTGACTGACCTTGAAATGGGCCTCAACATGATAGAAAACACTTAAAATTTTCAGTAGGTGCCCTGCTCATGTAAAGATGATCAGCATTCAAAATGCATGAGTGACGCTGATCCCCTATGTGCTGAAATTGTAATAACTTACCTTTAATAAACAGGATCAGTTCTTTATGATCAAAGTACCACCAAAACATTACTAAATTTCTTTACTACTATTTTTCCAGATTAATATCTAAAAAACAAGCAAAAAAAAAGATATAACCTAGGGACTTCTGTTCTGTTCACAATTCTGTTACGACTCTTTGTTCACAATTCTTTTAAGATTCTCAAGCCGAAATCAAAACTTGCTACATAAATTTAACAATACTTAACAAATCTAAGGTTTAAATAAATCTAAAGCAGAAATAGCAATAGAGAATAGCTTGCGGGGGAATCAATGAAAAGCCATGAAATTTCTCTGTGTTCTATCCCTTCATGTCACAAATAATCTCTCTGGAGATATACGCACACACACAATTAATGCTTTCATCAAACTGACAAGTGTGGTTAAAAATAATAAAACGAAGCCCTTTTTATCAGAAAGCACTGCCAAAAGGTGCATCTGCTGAAGCCTGCCACTGATACCATGACCTGGCCAATCTGACTGTTAAGAATATGACTTAACGAGCAGAACAGAGAGCGTTCTTGAGCCTACCGTGTCTTTCCTAAGCCACCACCTCCTGTCAAAGCTCAGAGAGGTGCTGGCAAGCTCTGCTCAGTCAGTGCTCTTTGGCTGGAGACTGAGTTGCTATGATATATGTCTACAGAATAATAAGAAAAAAACCTGTGGAAAATGTGAAGATTGCGAGCACATTCCACGGAAAAAAACCCAGATTTGATTACAAGTCAGAAGCAGTCTTGACCTATGAAGACCTTACTAAGAGAAAAGAGAACTGTTCTTCCCACTATCAGTTCCAATTTGCACTCATTTTGATATCAATCCAAAAAAAGAGATGAGAGGGGAAACAAAACAAGTATTCTGCTGAAAAAATACTAAGGCACTATAGAAAGAGTTTTTCTGTTGTTATGGAAACACCGAAAGCACAGGCTAGGAAAAAGAAAAGCTAATAAAGACGCAATTTAAGCTGCAAATATAAACATGTTCTTGCTTCCTGGAAAAAGTCCTTCCAAAGGATTTTGTTGCTCCTGTGGATCTAAGCAACTGAAAACTACAAATTCTTCCCCACAGAAAGACAGATAAAAATTTGAAATCCACTCTAACAAAATAATAAATTGGACAGAAATAAAAAAAAGCCCAACCAGGTATAGTTACCAAACTCGTATTTCCACGCATACAAAGAACAGTTTGCTAAAAATGCAGTAACTTCAGACACCTGCCGTTTTAAGTGATCAACAAGGTGGTGAAAAAGGACATGATTCTGCATTTACCTGGAGAAAAATATTTCCTTGTTCCTTCCCCACATTTGTACTTCTATTTCATACATGTTGAGCAGGTAGCCAAAGAATTAATTAAATTTTGTGAACATAAATTACTAATTAAAAATTGGCTGTTTTATATGAAGCTGCTCTGAACGTGCAGAATAGAATGTAAAAATTAATACTGTTAGTCTGTAGTCCTTTGCACATAAAAAAAGTTAATTTCAAATATTTCTTCACATAGTCCTTAATTGCATGAAGAAATGATGGTAAATAATTGTACATGTATAAGTGATTAGCAAAATTCTGTCTGTAGATAATCCTTAATGAAAAAGTACAAATCAGTCATGCTGATTTGATACAGCGTTAATGATACAGCATTCTTATTTACCTGGATAATCGACATTGGCCGAGTATCAACTGAACTTCTCAATGAAAATGGGGCAAGGGTTCATGACGGATCCTTTACTGAAGGGCATGGGAAATTGGCACTTTCTCTACAGCAGGAGAGCAAGTGCATGTGTCTTTGGATCTAACTGAAGACACTTTTCCGCCACATCAGAAAGAAGGAAACAGATTTTTGACTTGTATCACTGCTCACATGCTTATGTAGATTAACAATGAAAGACTATAAGAGAGGGTTTGGCATCACTCCTAAATATTTGAGAAGCAGACTGTAAGTGAATCCTCAGTGGTTTTAGCACCACAGGTTTTGGTCACATCCTGACCGACTGAACAATTACTTCTGCTGATGGGAAAATGGGCAGGAAATCAACTGCACATCCAATAAGCATTTTTGTAAATAAGCTAATCTTTGAAAATAGTTTCTCTTCCTCACCAGAACAAAGCACAAGAAAACCCCAAGGGCGATAGACCACAGAGTTCACATTATGGGCCCAATGACTTCTAAATTCATTCTGGAAAGAAAACCATTTTTAGTGTAGCCATCTATCATCACCCAGCTCAGCAGCTTTTCACTTCCTGCAGGGCAAAGTCTCCTCATCCCTGCTTCTGTCATTTTAAACTACGGAGGGGAACAAATTACACACCTAAGACCACTGCTGGCATTTTATTCTTTCTTAGACCAAATTTTTAAATCATTTTGACTGAGAACTCTGAACTTGGGCATCTGAACTGTGCTGACAGTATCAGTCGTGATTAAGGAGAAACACTAAACTCTTGATGCGTACACACATGTACGCGCGTAACGGAATTGAGCAATATTCACATAGATGTTACCATTGTAATTAAAAAAGGTGAGTGAACTGCACTAAATTATGAGGATTAACTCTGGCTTGTCAATTCAATGCACTTGCACACACTTTTAGCTCCAAATAGCTGTCAGTCTCACTAATATGCTTCATAAAGAGGTAAAACTGAGAAATAAAAACAGGGCTTATCAGGTTCTAATAGGACTTTTTCAGAAAAAAAATCCAGATAAAGGAAAATTTGTGGGCTTTTTTCAGAGTGTAGCATTTTACCTCATTTTGTGACGATACCCACAGAAAGCCACCCTGTGCTTTTCCAATAATCTTTAGCAACACACAGACACAAAACTAAGTCTCTCCATACTTATGAATGTGCAACTGACACACAAAAAAAATATCGTCACATCTCTATTTGTCCCCCTGTATTTAAAAGACTGTAATTTAAAATTCTAACCTGCAGTGGAAGACCCTGTTGAATGTCCTGGTGGCTGCAGGCTTGGGAGATCTGCTCAGGAGAAGGATAATCACAACAAAGAACCCTGGGGGAAATGGTCACAGAACATGTATTTTCCTTTGGGCCAAGCGTGAGCGGGACTTAAGAAGCACCAAGATGACATCTTGGCTGATATCCATCCTGTCTTTACTGCACTTTTATCTTTGGTGCACAAAATCAGTCACAATCTCTGCCATAGAAGATACAATACAGTGATTTATGCCTAATTAAGAATGAAGTACAGAAACAACATTTGATTGATGTTTACCTTTCGACATCTGTTGGCCTCTTTCAAATGCAGTGATTTGGAAAAAGGGAAGAAACCTCACTAATTGCTCTTAGAGCTGTGTGAAGAGTTCAGGCTTTCTGTTTCTGAGCTTTTGTAGGGAAGAGCTATGTTTCAGATGTAGTGTGTGTTGCTATGGTAATTATTATTTTACTGAATGATATACATTCAGAACTGATTTCATATTGTCAGACAGCAATTAGACAGATTAGACTGTGTATACTCACAATTCTGAAATATTTCCAGTTTGGTTTAAATTTTAGGGCTTGTGAAAAGCACTGGTCTGACAGTCCTGGAAAATGAAGTACTAATTCAAAGGGCAGCTCCAGCTGCACAGGTTTCCTCTTACCTCCTCGGTGGCCTATTCACAGGCCAGTGTATCTTAGGAGAAGAAATACTGCAAGATGTTTTGGTGTCTGAAGTCAGACACTGTCTCTGGCTCCTCACAGCTACAGCCATCTACAGCTCATTCTGCTGCAGATTTCAAACCTCACTTTCTGGGTGGCTGTAGCCGCAGCTACGGCAACTAGCAGAAATCAAACAAGTTGGCTTCTATCTCCCCTCATTACAGTTCTCCTCAGGAGGAAGCTTTTGGTTGCTAACTACTGAGAAAACCTACTAAATGAATATACATGATTCTCCTCATCCCTTCTGCCACCACGCAACCTCTGAGGACAGAACACTGCTCTGAAGGCAGGTAGGCATCTATATGGCACCAGCTGCAGCCCTGTGCCCTAGTTTTGTCACCAGGACACTTGTACCCTAGAACCAAAGGATGAAGTACTCTCTTTTAGTCATGAACCTATCATCTGTCACTTATATTTTAGATCCAACACATACTTTAGACTGTCAACAACAGTTGTTTATCTAGCTCTCTCAAGAATCTACCTGAAGTTACAGACACATGAAAGCAGTTGAGGAGGAAAACCAGGAAGCAACAGGGTTTCATTTTCCTGAGAGAATCTAAAAAAATGATGCTAAAATTTGTCCAACTAAAACCACAAAAACCTTTGGAATCTTATTTGCTATGCCTTAGCTTGGTAAAGGAAGAAATGATAGCAACAAACATAGGAAATCAAGAAAGCCCAGGCTTGTGCCTCGCTTTATTAGAGTCTTCCTTTGGTAAATCAATCAATTGCAGAATCCCATTTCTCCCCATGCTAAGAAATAACTCAAGAGAAAATTTAATACACCTGAGTAGGAACAGTCGGAGAGATAAATGATGTGTTTGAAAACTCATGGGTGAAAAACACTAGAAAAATGTACAGAAATGTCAGGAAGTAGCTGTGCAGCTTCTGAACAAAGGACAATCAGCTCTAAAAGGAGAGCAAATTCCATGTCTACTTTGCTCTGTAGGCCCAGAGCTGGATGGATGTAATAATACAGACAAAAATAGGCTAAATCTTTAATCCTAATGGGGAGGACACCTGACAGAGACAGAACAGTAAGGGAAATTATAAGTTGTTAATTAATTATCCATATATTTTCTTGGTCATTTTCTCTACCAAGTAAATTATTTCCATAGGATGACATATAACAGTTTGTGCGAACAAGTCAGTTAAGAGATCAGGAATGAGTCAGCAGTAAAGGCTGATGGAAACATTAATCTCAAAGAAAGAGCTAAAGGAGAAGAGAAAAATACACTATCATTCAAGATCAGAAAAAATATAATGGGCACAAAGGGTCTGACAGGTGAACAGACTGCATGCTTCACAAGGGAACATCAGGCTGTGAGGAGCTGGTAGAGCACAGGCCATAAACAAAGAGGAAACAAATTGACTAAAATAAGGTGGAGCCATGAAAACAAAGATAAAAATAGTTTGGATTCCAAAAGGAGATAATAATTTACCCAAAGAAGGTCATGTCATGGCAACCTGACTGGGGCAATTGTATAGCATTTGCTGTTTCTTTCAGTGATAAGGAATCAACATAACCTAGTCATTTCACTAGCGACATTTCAGACAGTTCACAAAGGATTTGGCATTCACTCAGGAAAGTCTTGACTTATCTTTTTGTTCCAGTACCCAACCCTGTGAATAGTGAGGGGGTTGTATGTCCTTGGCATATCAGAAAAGTATCTATTTTGTTCATAACAGTACTCACTACCTAAAGCCATGTTAAGCAGGAAAGACTTTTTTATGTCTTTTGGATCAAGCTGTCACATTAGCAAAATATGCTTTGCTGGGTATCCCTGACATATGGTCAGAATAATTTGGTTTGTTTTCTTATATACAATCTCCTTTCAAGGCAAATGTACTATGTGAGAGCTGTAGATGTAAGAAGGATGCAAAATGAACCAGAATTCAGTTACAAGAGAACTTATAATACAAACTTAATTTTGATAGAACTGTCTAGAACTGTCTGCTGGACTTAATATTTAGGCTAATTATGACCAAACCAAAACAGTGGGGTTTTTCTCTATCTTATATGTTTTAGAAAAATTGGTTTTGTCTGGAGAGAAGAAGGGACTATAAACCAGGTTATTCAAATCCAGACCAGCAGTTGCCAAAAGAGCTTGAAAAAGGAACCTTAACTGTAATTTTTGCATCTGAAAAAAAAAAAAATGCAGTTAACTAACAGCAAGATTCCACAGTATGAGTTTAATAAAGGTCATAATCCTCAGTTTTCCCAAAGAGCCACAACATTGAAATTTAGTAGTGACAGAATAGATCATTCTTCAAGACAACACTAGCAGCTGAAGTAGAAGTGGTAGTGATAACAAAGTCCCTAACTTTCCCCTTAAAATGGTCCTAACAATATCCTTCTGCCTTTCCCTAGTTAACTTGCAATTAGCACGTGTGAGGCTGAACTAAAAGTTATTTTAGGAACCAACTGGAAAGGAGATTCAGCCTTTTTAAATCAGAATTGTTTTCTATGGTTTAAGACTGTTTCCATGGAGAGACCACAGCACATGAACATCTTTAGGCCAAGTGCTTTGCTGCAGGCTTATCTGAATAAAAGCA
Organism: Ceryle rudis; assembly: GCA_033439905.1. Taxonomy (NCBI): domain Eukaryota; kingdom Metazoa; phylum Chordata; class Aves; order Coraciiformes; family Cerylidae; genus Ceryle; species Ceryle rudis. The sequence continues at coordinate 87,466 of JAAGNO010010846.1, forward strand.
CCACAGGAGGAAGGATAATTGAGGCCAGTTGTTTAAAATTCATGGGTATTCTCCTGACTTAACACAGAAGCAATTTATTTTCATTATTTTGATCCGTTAAGCATTTAGAAGTTAAACAGGGCTAGATACACCTTCTCTTAAATGACCCATCTTAATATAATCTTTACTCAGGTTAGAATAATGTTAGTTGCAACAATGGTATGCTGCTGGGTGATGGTGGCAAAGTAGCAAAAATTATACTCTAGGTGAATGTAAAGGGATGTATATGGGGAAAAAATGTCCATCCGAAATTCACATAGAAAACAGTGGGCTCTGAACTTGGGAGAAACATCTTCTAAGTTATAATAAACAGGTCTATTGAAAAATCCAGCTTATATTTGCTTTATTTTCCTTTAGTGAAAAGTAATGGTAGTAATTATTAGAAACAGTAACATCGTTATGCTACTTCATAAACCCTGAGTGTGCGAGCAACTTGAATACCATCTCTGATTCGGGCCTCAGTCCAGGTTTCTCTCCTTACACCTTCCCCCTCCCAATGCTACATGTGCAGACAAACGAGAAAAAGTACAGAAAATAGCAACAAAAATGAAGAAAGGAATGGAAGAGCTGCTTTTCCCCAAACAATTAAGAGTTTATATTGGGTTTAAAGTCACTTGAATACACGTGTGAAAGAACAGCAATGTAGTGGATACGCTGTATGCTCCTGCACACCTTCACAAGGCAAACCCAAAGTTCAGCCTTTCCCCAAAACCATTTTACTAGGCAACATCCTTCTCCATACGTATCTTTAAGATTATAATGAACAGTGCTATATACCTGTAGGTATTTTGGACAATTTCTGTATTAGGCTGCAATTCTCCCAACAGGTAGTAGTATGCGTTTAAGCTCACATCCTTAAGACTCCTCAACACACAATTAACATATATTAAGTAACACCTAGATCATGTCTGAGGTTGCCAAAATTACACTTATTTTGTACTATGGAAAAAAAAAACCCAAATATTAAGTGGCTCAAAAAATACTAATAGTAATTCTGCAGGAACAAGATTTAGAATCCAGGAGCTAATGTTTAAGTTTTATATAATGTCTATCAGTAGTTCAAGTCCTGAGAACATTTTCAGAGCTTAATAGATCATGAAAATACCATTAACACTTCTTGTTTAGCATTTTCAAAATAAGCACAAAAAGAAGCCTGTGGTAATTTTCATACACTCCTTTGCACTTTCACCCAAACTTCTTCCAGGCTACAAAAATAAAAATAAAAAAAACCCCAACAAACATAAATCAGTGTTTTCCTCCTTTGGAGGAAAGATAGGAGGCAAAAGGGAAGCACAGACTTTGTAAAATATTTTCTTAGCCATACTCCTGTCCTCTCAGAACACAAGCCCTGAAATGTAGTGTAACTCCTCTGTGCTCACCCCTTCACATGAACTGCTGGCTTAATCTGTGTTTCATCTAATGTGATCGTTCATATTGTGTGGGCTGTGAACTACCTCGCAGTCCAGTTTAAGAGCCTTTGCCTTCTGTTTTATTGCATTGAATTGTTCATGCTATGCCCGGGTTAGGAGGACACCTGCACACTTTTCCCAAGACAGAATGGTAATTTAAAACTTGGAGGAAGAAGGCCAGCAAGAAAATTTTCTCTGGTAAGTCAGGATGTTGCCACTCGCACTGGTTTTGCTCCTGGCTCTCCTTTTTATGATAAATGTTAGTGTCAGGTTCTCATAACTGAATGCCAAATCAGACAAGCTGATTCTCAGAAGACAACAGCTTAGTCTGAGAACATTTACTATAGATAAAGAAATTCCAAGGCATTTAACACCAGAACGTTTACCTTTGACATCAGAACCTCTGTGTACATGAGAGGAACAATTATGCTAACAGTTTTCACAGCAAATCACTTTTCCATTACAAATGCATCATGTTCTTTCCATTCTTATGCATAAAGAACAATGAACTTAAAAGTAACACTTAAATTTACAGGAAATTTTAATGAGTATGATCATCATACCCAAAGGAATACGATGTTAAAATATTATTCTCTCGAACTTTGCAAAACACAGTAAGATATCAACACAAATAGCAAACCTTTCACTGATGTAATAAATATGCACTGTAGGGAGGTATCTTTGCAAGTAAAAGTTAATTTGCTTCCCCGCGCACAAATAGCATTGATAATTAATAGAGAGTCCATATTCACACCTTCACCACAGATTTCCTGGAGATGAACAGGAGTGCACAGAAGCAAAATTATCAGACCAGGTTTGACCTGCATTTCTTGGACTAACGAGGAAGTATCTAGTTAAAAAGCAAATGAACAGCCCACGTGAAAGGAATTCCAGCCTATCAACTGCCTTTGTAATTCCCTGTATTATAACAAACATCTCTAAATGCTGGCAGATGTTTTCTAACCACTAACTGCAGACTTGTGCATTATGCATAGATCAAGATCACTGATTTATTATCAATATACTGTATAATATAGATGGGTAAACCTTTTCTTTTTCTTTAGAACAGAAACCAGTTCCGTGGCAAACAAAACAAGGACACTGATGAGCTGCAGAAGTACTCCCAGCCAAGATTCTGTAAACAAAGTATGTCAGCAAAAGAGAAATGGAAACGTTAATTTATTTTAGTTCTTGAAATTCTGGATTTGCTTCTGCCATTTTATTGCAGCTCTGGGGATAAACTCCAAAACCAGACAGGCTTGCTTTGTCACATTTCTTCTCTGGAGAACTTTGAAAAAGAATCTGTTCGCACCACTGCAGGTTGAAAAAATCTGAATCAACAGTGACTCGCTCATCTAGTTCCTGACTCCAAGACAAGTGAATCAATAAAACACTGGATCTTTTATCCAACTGAAGCAATTGCCCTCAGTGGATTTTACACATTCAAAAATATATTTATGATGCCTCATTAGGTTGACATGATGAATAAACTCCATCAATCAACATTTATTTTACTAGATTTAACTGCTCTTACCCTTGGAGTTGAAAAGGAAATGAAGAACAATGCAGGCCTGTAGGCGCTGTTTGCCCAAGGGCTTTGTTATGGGTGGAGGAAAAAAATAATATCAAGAAGGGGTTTTTTTTGTTGTTTTGGGTAGGGGATGAGAATTATTCACCTGCTTTAAATGTTCTTGTTAACAGACATACCAACAGATAGGTAAGGCTATCAAGTGCAGCGGTCTTCACAGTAAGAATGTCAAAAGTTCATGGCAGCTGTATCAAGAGAGACAAAAGTGAGGAGCAGCTAATTATTTGGCAAGGAATTGAGATGACATGAATTGGTGGCATTGGTCTGGTTCGTCATCTGCAACTGTCACGACCACATGAATCACCGGTACAACTGCCAGAGGTATGCAATTTTACCCGAGAACTGACTGGGGAAGGGGGAGCAGGAACAACCACCAGAAACTGGTAGAACCCCTGAGCTAACCCCTGGTACTGCAGTTGGCAGAAATTGTTCAGAGATTTAACACAGGGCTTCAGTTTTGATAGAAAAATAACAGTCTCTAGCAGCCCTAAATTAAAATACATTTATTTACAGAGCCTGTGTACTCACATGTCTGTTTGCATGCTTCTACAGATAAAATAGCAAGCAGACAGATGTTGATTTATGGAGAGTTAGAATTAAAATAACCTGCTTGCTGATTACACCATTCAGCACTAGGCTGTTTTGTGCTATTTGACATTATGTTTTCATTGCTGAATGCTGTAATATTGTCTCATCTCCAATGTATTCTAATATCACATTCATAATGCCACAAAGGTACTAATTGACCAGGACATTTTGACAGTGTGTATATTAAGACTTCCATCATGAAAAATAACAACAACAACAAAAAAAAGACTAGTTTCATCTCTGCTATCTATCTGTAGATAGGCAGCTGTAATCCCAAAAGTCTTTAGCTATTTTATCTCTAATACAATAATGAAATGGCTCACATTACCAAATGAAAAAAAAAAAAAAAAAAATCTGGGCTTATGTTATGCCGTATTAAAAGCTCAGCATTATTTAATTAAATAGCTACATTTGCTTTGTTTGATATTACAATCACAAATCTTACTCTTTCTGATGATCCATAATCCAAGATATTTGGCACTCTATCAACAATTCCAGACTTGGAAGGATTATAGATGCGCTGGCAGTTAAATGGAGTTAGATTTCCCTGCCCAAGATAGATAAGTAGCATGTATTCTTTGATAAGTCCTATCAGAGCCACACTCTGACAAGAATTCCTTTACAGTGCTACTAAATCTTATGCTATGAACCTCATTATGCACACTGCCGTTTGCCCCACTAGGGGCTCAACTCCCTTGCCACCAATAAATATATTCTATTTTTCCCCCCAATTACAAACATACTGCTTTATATTCCAGATTCAAAATAACTGATCAGGCCGGATTGGGCTGGGTGGGGGAGACTGTGGAATGCTTTTGTAACAGCATACACAGATCTAGCCAGAATGCTTAATCTGGTTAGCTGTAAGACGAAAAGCTGTCTGGAGGCTTTGTGACAAAGGAAGGAGGCTACGATGTACAATGCAAAACCTGGCTTTAAACATTTACAAACAGTAATTTCCAATATTTCCTCTGAGTTACTCTGATGAAAGAAGTTTCTGTAGAACGATTACAGTTGAGGGAGGATTAAATCTTAGATCTTTAGTTGCAGTAGCTCTTCTGCATGCCAGATGTTTACAACATAATTACCCACATAGGCACGCACATACAGAACATGAGGATACACAGCAGTACCATTCGGTAAAAGCAGACCTAAGTTGACTGAACTTTCTTCTTTTATAAGAATATTTTGATGCTAGTTTCTGTAGAATTTGGTCATGCCTTTACTCATGTAACAGGATGCTACACTGTTACAAAATCCATTCTGAAATCTCTCTTTGTCTTCAAGATAATTTGGTGAAATAACAGAGCTCTAGCAGCAAAAGCATTCCTGTACGTGTAATGAAGATTTCAGATCAAACATCTCACAGATTCACTTAAAATAAGTGTATTATAATTTCCTAGATTATTACCTGCCAAAGCTCAGTGGGTGGTCTCTGAAGGCCTACGCCGTCAGGAATCCCAGGTTCTTAGAATCCTGTCATATCTGTCTGCATCCACCCCCTCAGTGTTTCCAATTTCCCTTCTTCTGCTTCAGAAGTAATTCCCTTGGTAGCTGTCACATTAAGATATTGGGATACAGTCCTCCTGCTGCACTTTCAGATTCTAATTGAACCTTATTGTCAAGTTCACTAACAGCAAGTGAGTGCAAACTACTGCAGTGCCTTGAGCTAATGAAAGTCAATTTCTAATTTCAACACTTAATGGTGATCAATAGGACTTGAATGAAACTTATTCATACAAACACAGAGAGACCTGATAGCAAGAACTCAGTCAGTGTGGGTATTTAGGATTATGTACCATCCAGATTTGTTTCTTCAAGTTTAGGTATTTTTCAGACAGGGAGACAACAGCTCAGTGTTACCACAGGAGGAAATTTGGCAAAGTTTAAGAGCACAGTAAAAACTGGAAATGGGTTTAGAGTCCTGTGTAGTTACACCCACTTTTAACTACATATTATCATTACATAGCTAACTTTCAAATGATCAGGCCTATAGACCTGTTTATATAAATAGGTGCCTCATACGCTTTGTTGAGAGATGTCTATTCCCTGCAGGTGTTAAAGCCGAACCCTGACTGAGACATCTCTGACTCTTCACTCCCTTTTGTACTCCAGGGATATAAATCAACTTAGAGCACATAAAGCTTATTTATATTCACGTGGCATTTTCTGAAATATGATGCAGAAAATAATTTTATCCTTTGTCAGAACTTTCCTATATACTTATTTCAGAAAAAAACCAATCAGCACAACTTACATATGCACACTAACATACCAATTAACTTATTTATATTTTTTAGTATGCTTACAACATGTTATTTTTAACTTGGGAAACTCATTTGATCTTACTGGGGAGTATGGGCAAGCTTCTTTACTTTCTTGGATATAGTAAAAGCTGTCACAGGCAGGATCTGGGCTGTGTATTTGTGTGCTTAATTTTTTTATTGAACACAGTGGCTTGGCCAATAGTTTTGGAGAGATAAAATAATCTGAAAGATATTTTCAAGCATGATATCAAGGGTAACACTTCCTAAAGCGCTTTGTCTACGTTGCCGTTTTTCAGAAACTTTCCCGGTTTGTTGTTCCCACCAGTGTTAAGATAAGGGTAGCGATTTTAGACACCTCACTGTAAATTTTCTTTATCATGTCACTTACCCTTGCACTAAGTGAGACTAACAGCTTGTATTTTCCACTCATACTAACGCTAGCAGTCTCTACTGTTTTTATGGATAGCACTGTAATGGTTTTATAACTATGCACAGAAAGCAACAGTAAAAGTTACAGTAAGATTAATCAGCCATGTATCTAGCTACCAGTGCTGGTTTAAAAATATATTGCCTTATCACATGTATATGTTTGTTTTTCTCAGATTACGATTGCAACAAATGAATAATTAACCTTTGCAAGCAAATACAGAGAGTAACATCATCCTCAGACAATTAACTGCATTCATGCAACAGACATGTGTAAACTATATTTGGATCCAGGAGGTGGAAAAAACAGATGAATCTGTGCAGCAAAAGAATACTTGTGAAATGCTTTCTTGTACAGGACATCCAAGCATGTAGGCAGGAACATGGGATTTAGGGAGTTACAAATATACTTAATACAGCAGCAAATTCCTTACTTTGATTTTAAGTGAACATATCACTCCACACTTAAATTCTGCTAGCATCAGAGTACCAGATCTCTTACATCTGAGAAAGAACAACTCTGCTAATTACCAGTTCATTCAAACAGCTGTATTTTGGGGCTGGAACGAGTAGGTTAGTTGCAGTCTTTGACCTTTGAAACTAAGTACATTGTCCTCCTCGAGAACTCTTAACAAGCAGCAACTGAAGTTCATTAACAACAGTTTCTTGGGCAGCTAGCTATGTCAAAGTTCTTCTGGTTTTTACAAGATTTCTTGACTAGAAGTGATAGAGAATGATAGATTCATCTTTTCGAACTGTTCATGGTAGTATAGAAGCTTCTATAGCTGGTTTGAACACAGAAACAGCAGTTGAACAAAACAATCTGGACCATCTATTTACTTTGCCAGACTTTCTTTGTCATGGAAGAAACGTTCAACACTGATAAAAGAGGATGGTGAAACCTAACAAAGGTTACAATTCTGTAAATCCATAGTAACAACATTAAAGCTGTGCCACTACAGTTACTTTGACAATTAGATTATTGAACAAATAAGCGAATATGATTCAGAAAAAAAATGTGTCTTTTCACCAAGGAATCAGATAGAATATACAAGTTTTCACCTTGGAGAGGGAGAAAGGGCAACAGTCCTTTAGTTTTCATTGATTTCAGCTGTCCAGACTTTAAATAGAACTGATTAGGTGATTAGGTTCAATCAACATTTTACTCAGATGTTTAAACACAGACCATTAGGTATGAAGTTAGCAGGTAACTGACTATTGAAGCGAGCACACGTGTAATTCCTTTTAGTAGTGGTTTCACCTGATCTGATGTTTCCAATGGTCTAATCACGCTCACCATTTTTTAAAAATTATTTTCATTTGACACTGTGTCCATTACATTTTCTCATTCTATCCCTTTACTCTTAAAAGTGTTAACTGGTGGCTTTTATGTATGTAGGAAACAACCCCACATAGATTTCCTCTGTTGCAAATTCTATCACCTATCTTCTGGAAGATTCATTTTTGGGGGTTTGAGTGATGAGAAGTATTTTCCTTAAGACTTGGAGGAATTCTTGAAGCTTCAAAGTACCCATCAACATCAATGTAAATGTTTAAAGGAAAGAATTTGGCTACCACAGATGGAAATAAAAAATGATCTCTCAAGAGCCGTCTAGAAGACCCCATATGTTTACTCACAAAACAAATCTGAAAGGCAAATAATTAAGTATTTATAGCATAACTGCCAGTGGTGAAATTTCAACAGTCCTTTTTACAGCTAAACATTTAATCTTTTGAAAGATATCACAAGTTTTCATTACATTCTATTTCTGTGAAAAGGTTCTGACAAGCTAATAACCCAGAAACACCCCAGGAGGTCTAACAGCACAGGCTCAAACACTGACCACAGAATATCACATTTCACCTTTCCTTATGGGTAAAAAAATTATAAAAATCTGCACGGTGAATGAAATTCCCAAAGGAAGCACTGGAGACTTATGGTTTTGAAGGACGTAGTTTCATCCTTTGATATCAACTATTGCAATTTCACGTCAAGTTTCATAGTATTCCGTGTTTTACTTCAAGCTTCATCTATATGAAACAAGCGTGTGCTTTCAAATCTCAGATTATCCTTTTTAAGGAAAGCTTCCAAGTTTCTTGATTGCAAAGTAAAAGTTTCTAAGTACATTTTTCAGAAATAAAACCAACACCAGTGGGTTTTCCTCCATTAGTTTAAATTTAGGCCAGCTTCACATTTTCTTTGGTATATTCTTCCCTTGTTATTATAGTGATACAAGAAAAGCCCATGTCAAACAAAACTGCCAACTCTGGATTTTTATTGGTAGTACCAGCAAATAATTGTTTGTATTTGTAACTACATAAAGGCATTAAAACTTTTTGTTGGGAGGGGGGCAGAGCATGGGGAGAAAAATTAAGAAGGGCATTTGGTAAGTGGACAGGAAATTTTTAATGTTTACTTCTAAATCAGAACTAGCTTGATCTTTTTCTTTTTTCACTATCAATTTCTTCCAACATCCCACTCTGTTTTACGTATTTATCCTTCCTTATTCATAGAACAGAAAAGTAAAACAAATCATCTTCCTCAAAAAGACAGATAAATATACAGTAAATTAATTAACGTAGTTCTGAAACACAAGGTTTTATGATCCTACAGGATGTGTTAGTTTATTCTTGGATTTAAAAGTAGCAATTTTTGAGGATCATATCCTGTACCTTTTTATTTATCCCAAACTTCCTTTGACATAACTTGGAAGCTCCTGACATGGAGAAAAAGCAAAATAACCTCCATAGACGCTGTCTAGCTTGGCACTTCCTGAAACTTTCCACGTTTATTGTTGCTACCAGTATTACTATAAGGGTAGCTATTTTAGACTTCTCACCGTAATCATTTTTAGCATGTCACTTAACTTTGTTCCAAGTGCAACCAGCAACTCATATTCCCTACTGCTCCAGAGGATAGCATTGTTTTGTCACCAAAAATGACCAACTAAGCAAATTCCGTGGTACTGCTTCTAGTGAAATCTCTCTGTTCAGTTTTCTTGACTGTCTTCGTAGATCATTTTTGCAGCAAGCTTTTTTTTCCCAGCAAACTCTCTGAATCCTTATTCTACTAGAAGTACTAACGCAACTCTCAGTTGCCTATCAATGCAAAATCCCACGAGATCCCATTATAGAATACACCACAAGGCTACCAGAATAACACGAAGATAGCGCATTTTTAATTTTTTGCAGTCGTGAGCATATTGGAAAATGAGGAAAACATTCTGCTGGCACATAGTATTTTAAATACTATATGATCTTATGCTTTTATTTGCTTGTTAATTTTAACAAACCTATTTTCTTTTTTTTTCCCCAGCCTATAGAAATTTGTGGATTTGCTCCCCCGCAGAAGCGGCCTTTTAAAAATGTTGGGGTTTTTTCCCTGCTTTAACACCTCTGAATGTTTTCTATCTGCTAGATGGCCACAGGCAAAAGAAAACACTGTCATCCCTTTTTCACCACTAAAAGGAGACAGTTGAATTGTTTTATCAGTCTTTCCAAAAAACCTTTGAGTGAAGCCTAAAACAGCTCCCTGAAAAGCATCTGTAACTGGTAACAATATACTAAAAATAGCAAACTCAGGCAAAAATAAGAGCATAAGAAAGTACCAGATCTTCCTCTAATCTAAAAGTTAAAGTAACGGCACAGCCACTAATATCTTGCAATGATGTCGAAGTATAAATACAGTAGTGCATAACCAATGTCCAGTTTGCCACAGCAAAAGAGGAGCTATAGAAGACTGATGAATTTCTCTACTCCACAGACCCATTTCACAGACTGACAATGATTCTTCAAGAAGTGAATGGAAGGAACATGGGTGGGTCACTCCATTTGTGCTTTCTTCCCCTTTCTGGTTTATTATTTCATGCTACCTAACCAGCTGGTTTTCGTATCTGTACAAATAGAAAGCGAACTTTCTCAAAGTGCTTTCCTTTTTCTTTCTGTACTTCCTCAACAGATGTTTTTTTGTTATCTCTATTTCAGATGGCAATTTTCTCAGAATTAAAAACAAAAAAATACCCCTCCCCAGGTGTCACTCCCAGATTTAATATTTGCTCCACTCCATAACAGAGGGTGAGACTGCAAGATATTGTGAAACTCCCTTCTTATTCTGAATCTGTTTGGTGAGATAATTTTTGTTCATAAAGGGATTGATCAAAACTTGGTGTTTAAGAGAGCGTAGACATATGAGTAAATATATATACACACAAACATAGGTGTCTGATTATAACATTTCTTGGGCTGTTACAATCTTTGTCTTTATTCCCATTAAGGTGCACAGGCACATCATGGAAACAAACTGCATTACTTCATCAGTTTTCAGAGGACAATATATTAAACTGGATAGTTTCAGTATGTTAATGCAAAACTAGCTTTTTAATTAAGTAAATTATGTATTTTGTAATGCGTAAATTAGATATTATTTTGAAAAATCTACTACAGAATTACATTATTAGAAACAGAAGAACACCTTTTACAAAGAAAAAAAGAAAATTTTAGAGTTCATTGCTTTCTCTATTAAATTTTCAATGAGTTAGGAGGAATTTAAGAATTTTCAGATTTATTGCATTTTAGACAATTGATTCTAGACAATTAAAAATGACTGTTCTTACTCCCTGTTCACAAACCTTTCTTCTCACATCTCCCAAGACACAGTGAGAGTTTGTAAGATTTTTTGGGGTAAAACATTTTAGGGTAATTAGTGATTTCATAGGAGAAGCTATTTTTATTTCACACCCTAGAGCTAGATTTAGAACTTTGTGACGTCTCATGTTTTTAAAACTGACTACATTGTATGTCATAAACAGCACCAGCACATATAAAACCAAAGTGAATGTTAATCGCACCAACTCAGTTTTGTGAGGTGAGAAACCAAAAGTATCTAATATCCAAAAATGTTTTTCTAAAATTAGTGTACAATGTAATTAGCAAGATTTGAAGTATTCTATGCGATCATTTGGGTCATTCATAATCAGTCAAACTGAAAAAGGTTAACACCAAAGAGGGAAGTTTCAGCCACTTAAAATTCATTCTCACCTGAACAATGCACTGGGGAAGAGGATCTGATTACTTAATATAGGCTCAGTTCTCCTCTCTGACCAAATAGCCTGGGCTCAGATCCCCAGATGGGTTCTCCTGGAAACTGCATCATCTGTTCTCCACTTACTTAATGGGAATTGCACAAGTGTTACACAGCGATAACTCTGTTTATATGGCAGACAAATCTTCACATGGATTTTAAACAGTTCATACCATTGTGGTAAAAGGTTAGAGCCAGAGAAAAGAGCTCACCCCCTTTTTGTTCACTATTGGTAAAGGATGTATAGTATTTGGTTACAGGGAAGTTGTTTCTCTTTTCTGATGTATCAGATATCAAAAATGAAGATTATATCCCACTTTCTCTTTAGATGTCTAAGACATGAATATAGCTCAACTTTCATCCTTTAGGAGCACATCAAAACTACCAGTAGTTACTACTTTTTACCATCACAGAGGAATCATACGTACAAGCACAACTTTGAAATCGCTTCCCACTTTTCAAAATTTTAAAATACTCAGTAAAAATCCAAGACTTCTGTTAACTATTATAACAGATGTTTGTTTGAACTTAACCTAAACCAACCTTAGTAGCTCAGCACAGTATTTATTTATATCAATGGTCATTTCTATTTGGGGCACTTTTACCAACAATTCGCACTTGAATGTTAAGGTTAGGACCAATTAATTTTCTTCTGAAGCCTGACATAATGTTTCTGGAGTGCCGAGGAGAGATTTAATTCATTTTATAACAGATAGTTCCTTTATTCTCTGTGAAGTACACTCCAGTGAGAAAGCAGAACTAAGCACAACCCAATGCACCCATGTTCTGTGAGCAGAAAGCATATCTGTTCCCAAACAACAATGTTCCTCTTTATCTCTAGAAACACTGAGCTGCTAACTTCTCATTACCTAACACATAAGTTTTTACACAGCTTTTCTAAAGAAAGTGGTAATAAGACAGCTGAGAACATGAAGTCTTTTAAGATAGGGACCTTTATGTATAAATACGTACGCTGGATCATATTCACCTCAAACACAAATACAAGATGACTTAGAAAGAGACTACTCATAAGAAAAAATGGTAAAAGCTTTAGTTTAAATCTATCTATCATGCTGTACATGCAAGTGTGTATAATTAGCTTAAATTAGTGTATTAGTTTCGATTCCTACTTTTTATGCAGGTAGGAATTTTAGCTAGTTTACCACTGTCCTCATAGGTTCCAACGGGAACTGAAAGTTTCCCTTGATTTTCAGGTGATAATCTAATAAAACATAATAAAACTATAAACTAATAAAACAAATAGCTTATTAAAAAAAAAAGTATTACAAGCTTTATCAATGCTATCATATAATATCACAAAATAATCAAGCGAGGTCTAATTGAGCAAAACCTGATTGCATGTAAAGCCTGTGTACATGGAAAATCAAGATTAGTTACCAAATATTTTCTCTGTTGAGAAACAGAAAAAGAAAACACATAACTGTTTGTGGAATTCTCAACCAGAGTGGGGGAGCTTTCAGCCTTACGTAATTTCAAGTTTGGACTGAAAGTGAAAGACTCACTCTGGAAGATAATTACTATAACAGGTCGAGTACAGTGTTTGTAACACTAATGAGGAATAACTTACCACATTCATTTCAGATTTTTGAACCTCAGTAAGAAGGTCATAGCCTGAGGTGAAAGGCACAGCCCTAGAGAGAGCGCCAAGACATTAAGATGCCAAGGTCTATTTTTATATGCTACTTCTATTTTTAGTTACACCATGATGGAATTGCAGAGCCAATGAAAAAATCATATTATCAAATGATGGAAAATACTCAAATTTGTTATTGTAAATGAACAGCAAAAGAAACTGAACTTGAAAAATTGTTAGGTACAATTTAACAGAGTTTACTGGATGATAAAAGGCCAGCAAAAATAGCTTCAAAATCACATCCTCTGAGAAAATTAATGAGCTACCCACAATTTTATCCAATTAATCAAATATTCCTTTTATTGCAATTACAGCTATTAAAAAAGTGAAAATATTTCCCAATTCAGACTTGTCTGCATCCAAGCATATTTTCCCATGATCAAAGTTTAGCAGTTAACTTTTTTATCTTGCTCTACCAACAAAAAATATCAAACTTTTCAACCAAGTGCATGCAGAGTTCAGAACTGCTGAGCGGTACTACAGCTTAAAGTGTTGGTTCAGTTAGTCATTAGTTGCCTTTAGCTGTTTTCCATCCAATATAAACATAAACTGAGGTAATCCTGCAACCTAGTTAACTCATTTAACTTCTGTATTAATTATTGAAGTACCCAAGGGCAGCTATTTCCCAGGCAGTTCTAATTTATGACTCAGATGATTCTAAAATGTCATATTAAAGGCGGATAATGTTGTTTCTTCCTAACGAAGTACAAAGGCACAGTAGAAATGTTTCTGTAAAACAAGTCCATAATCTGCATTCAATTTATCTAATCACTAACATGTTATAAGAAAAAAAAAAATGTAGAATATTTGTTTAGCAGTTGACTTCAGCTAACCCAAAGATGAGGACCAACACTATAATATGTGGCAATGACCATTTACAGTTTAATAGAATGTCATAGGTTAATAACATGTCATGGATACATATTGTCCAGGACATATTTATTTTTAAAACCATATGCATTATGTAATCATGATTGCATTGCATAAGATAGTCTTGAAGCATGGTTCAAAGAACATCTAATGTTTTAAAGCGCTAACTCCATTTCATCTCATTTTTCACATATCTTTCCTAGTTAGTGAGAATACTTCCTAGGAGGAAAAAAAACCAACCAAACACAAACAAAAAACTGTACGGCATCAAAGAATGTGAAGAAAGAAAATGGTGCAGAGCAGCCAGAGATTATTTCAGAGTGACATCAAATGTAAGAATAAAGAGTACTCTCATTATCTGTGCACTAAATGCCCTGTTGCTTTTGTGTTTAATGGGATCATGTAAGCGATTTAGCAAGACAACAAAAAATGAATGAGAGCATGTACCAGTGACAGAGCCATTAAGGCACTGAAACTTCTACTAACATGCTGTAAAGCAATCCAAAAGTTCAACCTTAACATCGATAAAACTAATTTTTAAAAATCTTCTCCAAAAAGACCCACAACTAAGTAGACTATCTTTTTCTTCAGTGTACTCTGCCATTGTTGAAGGTAATTCCAATGAGGCATTTTAAGGATAAAAACATTCTGTGAAGAGAGTTTTGCACAAAACTCTCTAAAGGAATGGAACTTAAGATGCTCATCACATCCAAAAGACAGTCAAAAGTAGTTTCACAAGATGGCCAGTAAGACTTCAGTTAGTCAAAGGTTTTTTAGCATCTTATAAATGAAAATTAACATATTACAAGTAAAATTAATTATACAGATTCATATATACATTCTTTCTTTTAACTCAATCTAGTTTCAACGGTGGTTATATAAAGTAAAAAAAAAAAAGTGTTAGCACAGATCTAATTCTTCAATCAGTTTGTATGCAAAAGGGAACAGCTTTACTACGAGTACTAGAATCTATGCAAATTGCTCTTGGGTCAAAAAAATATTGGTGTGAAAAGCTCCTAACAAAATTAATTCCCTTTAATTTGCTGTACTACAAGCAACAATCCTTGAAATAAAAACACTGGAATGAATTTATTCCCATAATCACAAAGAATGATTTTTTCTAATGCTATATAAAGCAACTTCCAAGCATAGTCACTGTTGCACTTGAAAAACTCAGCATCCTTTTAATCATAAATTAGTAAGTTTTGAAATGTCACCATATATGTTAACCATTACAAAATATAACTGCAGTTTAAATAGCTCATTTTAGCTGATACTTTTTTTAAAAAGAGAATCAAAATATTTTATTTGATCCAGTATTTTTAAAAGCGTGGGAGCATGAACTGAATATGCCTTAAAAGCAACATAAAGAATTTCTCACTGTGTAGACTGCTAGATGTGTTCTGAAAGTAATTATTGGTAAATACCACCTATGTGTAGATTATAATGATATCCAGCCAAAAGTGTATGAACTGTGCCCATCTCTGTATGCTGTGACATCACCATCACCCAACACAAGGACTGAATTTCAGAGTAGGTTCTTTTAAAGAGTAATAAGGTGTTCACAACAATACTGAAGTTCTCTCAACTTCCTGTGTACACTTGAATCAGATGATTTAGAATTTCTTTACAGAGGAGCACCGTGATTTCTAGGACCAAAATCCCTTGTGTGAGAGGATGTCAAAGTCAGCAGCCACACCCATGCAGCTCCACACCTTAGCAGCAGAGCTCAGTGCTCACTGCTGTCTCTGGGACTCCAGGCCACTGCTGCTCTCCCCGTAGCACGGGGCTGGCAGCAGCTAGCTCAACAACTACCCTCAGGAAGAGATTCCTAATCTTTGGTGGGGCTTCAGTGAGACATCACCACAGGAGGTGTCCTTTCTCCTCCCTCAGCCATAACATGGTCATGCTGTTAACTCAGGAATGAGCCAAGGTGAAGAACCAAATCATTAGTAGAGCTGGGGGTGAGAAATACTGGTATCTGTCAAACCTCCTGATTAACCATTAGAAAATTCCCCAAACTGGAGCAACCACTATCTGCTCCATTTATTGTGAGCACAAGCCAGCATTACCAGCATTGCCGTTTCAGAGCCTCACAAAAGAAGATGAAAGAAATACCATCTAAAAAGGATGGTACTTCTTTTTTAGTTGGCCCTTGTGATTAATATTAGAGGTGACAAGTAGTTAATTATATGTCCTAAAAGAGCTTTGAGATTGCAATCAACAGAATAGGTGCCAAAAGACAAATTATAAAGGAGTAAAACATCACAGCTTGTTTAATATATTAAGAAAGCAAATCTGGCATAACATCTGAATTTCAATTTACAGACAGTGACAACAATGCCACTTTTCATAGGATAGGTGTTAAGAAAGCAGGTTAAAAACATGCACCCCTGCTTTTTAATGGGAAAGGACATGGGTTCTGCACTCATCAGTGATGGAGACAGCAGATGGGACATTGTTTTCAGGTTAAGAGCTTACTGTATAAAAAAAAATTCTGCTCACATAAAATTACCATAAAGACCATGAAAACTTCTTCTTTCACTTAAAATTGCAAGCTGAGGGGCAAACCCCTCATTCTTATTTCCTGTACACATTTTACATAATTCCAACATTAAAAGGTTGAGCTTACATTGCCTTTTTTGATTTTTCATAGACTGTGGGGAATACAGAAACCTAAACAAAAATACTTTTTCTCTTTGTAATAAAGAAAGGATTAATTAAAAAAAAAATAAAATTCTCACTATAAATATTGCATTTCTTTAATCCCAAACTTGGGAATATTCTGTGAATGTTTCATGTTAATCTGCAAAGAAATCTAAAAGGGCAGTGCTTAAATGTTTTTCTTTTCATGTTCCAGCTCAGAGCAAGATTTTTGCATTCCTCAGAATAGTCATTTTGTCATCATCACCTTAGTTAAGCACTTCAGATGACATAATATTAAATTTAATTTTTATTTTACTTACCATCTTTTGCAAACTTCAACACTGGAGAAATAGGCCTGCTTTCTAAGCTTGCTAAAGTTGTTTCTAAATGAATATTTGAAAGCAAAATCTTGTACCACCAAAATCACTGAAAGTAAACCTAAAATACAAATGATACCAACTATATCTATTCCCATCAAACCTCGGGGGGAAAAAAAGCGAGAAAAAAAGAAAAAGCAAGAACAATATGCAACTGATTTTTTCAAATTATTTCCTTTGTACAGGGGAAAACCAAAAGGTAACAGCAAGATAAATTTGTTCTTCCTAGCGACACAACTTCTAGGGCTGCACTGTTTAACTCAGCCTGGCCCTCTTCTCTCTTAGCAACCACATCTTTCATGATTATTTTTTCAGATGTCTTGTCAAGAACCAGCTTTTTAAATACACTAGATTTAATAAAAGTATCAGTAGGAAGAGGAAAAGAACAGAGCACGATACATAACTTTGTACATACTTTTTCATCAAGTTAGTAACTCCTTCCTTTAAAATAACTCCGAACTGAGATCTACTCCTGAATCAGTGGAAGCAAGCAATGGGGTCTCATATTAAACAGATTAAGTCCTTAGTATATTTGTTTCTACATAGAAGCTCTTTATACAACTTTCTCTTGAAAAAGATCTTATAGAAGATGACAAAATGAACTTTCAAGCTATCAGCCAATGTTCCAATGCAATTCCTCAAAGGTTATTCTTTTTTGCTTATTTCCTTCATCTAACATAGCTCCCATTGATCAGTTTCATTCTTTTGAGGATCACTAAGAAAGCGTGCACTACACATTTTGTGGAACTTAGATGTAAAGATTACATTAATCTAATTTTCCAAGCATATGGTGTCTCTAGAAAGAAACCAGGAACTAGAAATCTCAAAGGGGAATATGAATCTTTTGGAAAATAGCAGGAAAATCTCATAAATAGGAACTCTCTGATACTGATCTACACAGTGGCAGAAAGCTACTATATTTTTTCATGATTGCCAATATGTTCTCTTTTCGGAGATGGTCTTACTTCCCTCAAAAAGAACTAAAGCTGTGTGCTTAAAATAGCTGAAAAACAGCTGTTGGATTTTTCACAGTAATGGGTTTTATCCTTATGCTACATATAATGCAAACCAGTCATTTGACTAATACATAGTTACAGTTACAGAAAACATGCATTCACAATATAGTCTTTCTTGCTAATGACATACCAATAAAATATTCCCCTTCACATGATTTCATGTGCCTTTTTTTTTTTAAGACTATCATAACCATTTGGCACGAGTGGATTTATTCATATGCATGAAGTTTCCTATCTCTGGAATCATCTGACCATTCAAACCCTGTAAAGGGAAGAGACATTCTACTTCTGCCTGGTTTAAAATCTTGTGGCAGTTTTAAGTTGCTCTGGCGACTGGAGAGTGTGCTAAAAGTACAATACTTCACCTGAAGAACAGCTTCACATGCTTGCACTTACCTCAGATTCCACCATCACTCAAGAAAAAACTATTTCAGCTTAGCTCTCCATATTAAAAGTTATTGGATTTCGCTTATAATATTTTTAAATGTTTTAAAGAATTACATTTTGCAGTTACCTTGGCTAGGCAGGTATAAATCCATGTCTATCAATCCTCTGTTAAATTTACTATTTGAAAATACATTTTCTATACGTTGACAAAATACTTAAGTCTTTGGAAAACAATTTTCTTCCAACTTGATTCCCCGCTCCCTTAATTTTGAAGTAGATACTGCTTTTTTCTTCATAATGTAGGTGTCTAAAGAAGGAAATCTGCACTGACTTCATAAACAAAGCCAAAGAGATGCTTCACTCCGTAGGCATCAAAAGATTTACACAAAAGCTGGAAAAAAAAAACACCTAACAACCCACAACTTGGCAAGAGCTATCCCTATATAAAGAATCTTCTCAAAATGTATCTTTTTTTGCTTAACAATTTTAGCCATGAACATGGGCCTCAAACTGGTCAGTCCAAGTCTGCCTGTCCTGGGGTATGGGGACATGCAGAGAGAGAAAGCGGCAGGGGAGGAATTCAAGTTCAAAATAATTTCATATACTTGAAATAACACTTTGAAATAATCTGCTCTATCTCTAAAACTTTATTTACACTGATCTGACTTTTGAGTTCACAAGTCTGTCTTAAAAACAACACATTCTACACATATAGAAGGTACTCGCTTCTCTCTGTCACAGCCTATGAATGTGCTGCTCTATTCCAGAGAAAGACTTTTCCAAAGGTGGCAGGGTGAGCCTGTGTGAATAGGAGAGCTTTGTCCTCTGCAGCTATCATTGTGCTGTCCCTGCCGTCCACAAACACAGAGGGCAGATAAGAATGGAACAGAAACAGATCATGCAGTTGTAAAACCCGGTTCTTTTATTTATTTATTTTCGCGACTGAGTAGCACCTCTCATTACAATTATCAGCTCAATGGCAGAAAGCTCCCCGGTGTGTTGTGCATATTTTCACAGGTTCGTTTGTCTCCTCCTGTGGCATCAGTTTAAAAAGGTTCCTAAAGAAACGCCACTAACAACCATTCCTATTTCAAGCCTTCAAAGCCAAAGCTGAGCACAATACAAGGAACTGGTAACTGATCTTTGGGTTTCAGTCCACAGACTTTTCACACTGGGAATAGATCCCATCTGTTTCCTCTTTATGCACCAGCCTTTAGAAAGCACAGATCTGGAAACTGCCTCCGTGCAGAGCAAAGCAGAGCTGGCTTTCCCCAGCTGACAGCAGAAAGAGCCCCATGATTATGGACAGCTTTCTCCTACTCTTTTCTCCCCGGTCTGTGAATACATGGTGTGGTTTTCTCAATATGGGGGTTTTATGGGTTTGGGTGGGTTTTTTTGTTTTTTTTTTTGTTTTTTTTTTTTTTTTTTTTTTTTTTTTTGGGGGGGGAATGGGGGGGGTTGTTTTTTGTCCTGTCGCTTTTGTCTCCCCTCTTCCCTTTTTCGTTGCCGTGGCTTTCGCTTTCCA
>JAAGNO010010847.1:0-110101 GCA_033439905.1 Ceryle rudis
GCTTTGCTTGCATGCAGAGCTTCTGCTTTACCTGTTGAACTGTCTGTATCTCAACCCAGGAGTTTTCTCACTTTTACTCTTCCCATTCTCTCCCCCATCCCACTGGGGGGATTGTGTGTGCAGCTGTGTGGGGCTTAGTTGCTGTCTGGGGTTAAGCCACGACAGCTCATCTACTTCTCTGGGAAGCAGAAGAGCAATGACATAAATACTTTTTCAGAAAGCTTTGGAGTGCTACTTTTCAAGTTAAATCCTCCCAGACATTCTAATGAGTATTCTTTGCATGGAAAATCAACTATGGTTCAGACAAATATTGCACCCCAAAACAAATCTACTTATTTTAAATGGAAAGCTATATTAGAAGGGTTTTTTCCTTAAAGAGTGAAAAGCAAATATATTTTTCAATTTAAATTATTTTTAAATATTTTAGTTTCCTTTAAGGAAAACAAGAGAGAACACAGTGAGCGTATCCGTAATGAACTGCAGTAATACTTAGCTCAGAATGAATGTTGTTTCAGCAAGCAGTGCTCAGAGAAAGCCAAAATTCAATACAATCAAAACAAAAGCATTAAAGTTTGATAGCCACATGATTCTGGACAGAGGTTAAGGACCCAGTGGAGAAGCTGCTAAGTGTCCTGGTACAGCAAAGGCTGTATAAAATCGAGTGCTTTTTTCTTAACCAAACAAAATATTTCAAAAGCAGCAAATCTCTTTTAAATTCCTTCATGAAATGAAAGTCTTTTCAAGGGTAGTTTAGCAGAATTAAACTATTAATTCGTCAGATTTCAGCAGCGTCTGATCTCCAAGTAGCACACATACTATTTTATGCCTGAAGGACAAGCAGAGCCATGTGACTCCTGCAAGTGGGTAGATGCCCTCAGAGCAAGCTTGGAGCATCAGGTAGAATCATGCTGTATCTGCCTCAAAACAGGCCAGACAGCAGGGAGCCATCCACTCTCATGTACTGAATTCAAAATTAGTCCTCCTACCACAGAGAATTTCAATTTTTTTCCCCCCAGAAAAGTTCCACCACCACCACCCCACAACCACCTTTTTTTTTTTTTTTTTTTTTAATCTTGCTAATAATACTTTTCCTGGATTTAAGAATCCCACATAAAACTTTTTACCATGCTGTGGTACCTGTCCCCTGGGAAATCACTCCTCAAACTGCTGAGG
Source organism: Ceryle rudis (assembly GCA_033439905.1). NCBI lineage: Eukaryota > Metazoa > Chordata > Aves > Coraciiformes > Cerylidae > Ceryle > Ceryle rudis. The sequence goes on from JAAGNO010010847.1 coordinate 1,174, forward strand.
ACACGCATTTGCTTTTCAGCTTCAGTCCAGTCCTTGGCCATGTGTCTCTCCTGTCAATGTCACTCTTCCTTCTGCGACTGTGTGCTGGTTGTGGCTGGGATGGAGTTAATTTTCTTCACAGTTGATGGTATGGGGCTGTTCTTTGGATTTGTGCTGGAAACACTGTTGATAACACAGGGATGTTTCCGTTCCTGCTGAGCAGGGCTCACACAGAGTCAGGGCCTTTTCTTCTCCAGGGAGCTGGCTGGGGGTGCACAAGAAGTTGAGAGGGGACACAGCCAGGAGAGCTGACCCCAGCTGACCCAGGGGATATTGCAGACCATGTGACATCATGCTCAGCATATAAAGCTGAGGGCAGAAGGAGGGAGCAGGGGATGTTCAGAGTGATGGTGCTTGTCTTCCCAAGTAACTGTTAGGTGTGATGGAGCCCTGCTGAGTCCTGGGGATGGCTGGACACCTGCTGCCCGTGGGAGGTGGGGAATGAATTCCTTGATTTGCTTTGTGCACAGACTTTTTGCTTTACCTGTTAAACTGGATTTATCTCAGCCCACGTCTTTTCTCACTTTTACCCTCCAAGTTCTCCCCCCTGTCCTGCCGGGGGGTGTGAGCAAGCAGGGGCTGCGTGGGGCTTAGTTGCCGGCTGGGGTTAAACCACGGCAGTCTGCCATGCTCCCAGCAGATGCTACCAAAGCAGTTATTTCTCTCTGCGTATGGTAACCATGCACAAATCCTGACACGTGAGGCTTCCTGTAACGTGGAAGAACCGTGAAAAGCACTCTGATGTGCATCTTGTTTCTGAGCCCTGACAGGGAGCTCTTATTTGATTAAAATGGTACTGAGCTGCCTTTCTCCCCCTGCACATTACTACTGTTTAACTGCGATAAAATGATTTATTACCTAAATTAAATTAAGAATGGATTCCATCTTTGACTTCTATTTTTTGCTCAGAATGACACATGGAGCCCGAGGGAGGTGAACAGGAAAAACCTGGAAAGTAATGTTGCTATTAAAAAAATATTTTAAGTGTCTCTCTTTCTAAAACTAACTATTCCAAAAGTTTTCAGTGAAAAAGTAGGCTTGAAATGACCTGAGATAAAGGAAGGTCATATCAGGAAGGCGTTACTCATAAAAGATCATATTAGGAGTGAGGAGATTGCAACCATCACAGGGTTTTGTTTTAAGGATTAAAGTAAAAAATGACTTGACTGTCAAATCTTCAATGCTAAATTTTCAGGTCCTGGCCCGTGAGAAAGGATTCATATGCTGTGGCCTTGACTCCCCAAAGAAAGTGCGGGAGGAGTGGGGCAACTCAGAGCTGGATCCAAACCAGCCGAACTGCAAACAAAGAGAGCTGCTAGGGAGGGGAAGAAGAAAAACCACTTCAGTGGTCAGTGTGTACTCCTTCTGTTGGAGAGTCACCCAGGGTTGCAGAGAGGCACCTTTGTCCAGCTGGGGTCCATAACCTGAAGAAAATCACCAAAACTGATTTTTTTTGTCTTCCATCAGTAATGAGGGACTGAGCAGAGTTCGCTGCTCTGATGGAGGAGAGCAGCAGCAGCAGGCATAGGCAGGTGTGAGCCTCAGTGCTGAGGGGCTTCAAGGTTAAGGAGAGCAGAGATCCCTCCAGGTTGAAACTGCAGTTGTGAACTAAGAGGCACATGCTCTCTGTAACCCCTCCTTGCAGCTTTTGTTGTGTCCAGCTGTTTATCACTCGGTTCTCCTGAAGTCAGTTCTCACAGATTCACAATAAAGAGGGTGGAAGCTCTTTCTAGGCACAGTTCTTTTCTGCCTGACTTATTTATATCGGTCAGTCGTCTGCTAATGAACTATTACTAGGCAGCTCCAAAGCACGGAGTGAAGGGCTCATCAGGGTTGATGTTTTCAAGAACACTGGATTATGAAAATTTATGTATGTGTTTACCTTGTCTGAGGTGGTTGGTGAGAAAATAGCTGGTTTCTGAACTGCAGTGAGCCTATACACTTTTCAGGATGCTACTATGAAAAAAGGGTTCAGTGGAGCTTTAAAAAGTCAAGCGAATTATTTTCTCCTACAGAATTTCTCTTTGTGTGATTGTGTGTTCCACTGCAGCCCTGTGAGTTTCATAGGCAGAGGAACTGTGATTGTTTTAGTGGTAGATTTAAAATCTATAGATAAAGATATTTTCATAGGAACCTAATAAAACTCTGTAACATATGGTGGGTGGGTGTCCTAAATATAATAAAAAAACCCCAACATGTATCCAAATTACAGTTTTGGATCTACATGAATTTTCATGTCCAGAAGGTCAGTGCTTAATTTAGGAATATACAAACCAATTAATGTGTATGTGAATGAGTGACATTGTCACATTGACGTTTTGTTGCTGCCTTGAGGAATTTGTTCTGATGTATCCTTTTATTCCTCACTCCATTTCAGAGTGCACACAAATCCCAGCAACGCTAAATTAATTTGCATATCACTTGCATAAGAGTGCGTAGGTAATATGGATATGTCTGTACACGCAGCAGAATATGAATAGTTATTTTTCAGTCTTTGTTAAGGTTTTGGTAAAATTCATAACTCTTCAAAATTAAGAGTTCTTGATAGCCAAAGGTAATAATAACAGCTCTGAAAATCTATACTCCTTCGAAGAGCTTTCTGTTCCCCACGTGTCCCCCTGCTTGGGTTGGCAAAGGACAGTTTTTCCCAGATGCCAGCTTACTGTGGGTTTCTTGTACCTTGGACTGCATGGGCACCCTGTGTAACCTATGCATTTCATGGAGTTGTTACTGAGATTGAGTTGAGATTGAGTTATCTGGAAATGTAATCTGGGGTCTAGTCTTCAAAAATACAGGTGCTTGTTACCTAGAGCCACTTAACTGTTAATCCTGATAAACTTCTACTTGATACGGTTCAGATGCTTGGAGGGCAAACAGCGTGGAGAGTGAGTAAAATCAACAGGAAAACATTCTGGCTCATTATTTGTGTTGTATAAAACTACCCTCTCTCCTTTCTCTTACCCACAGCTGTAGCTCAGTTACAGCCCTGTGACATCTACGCTCACACACATCACCCCCAGGTTCTTGGCTGGTTTTTTTAGGGAGTTATGGCAGTAGTGAGTGACCATTCTCTTACATCCTCTTTATCATCTTAGTCACATCTCCAGACCCCTGACAGATGTTGAATGAGAGTGACCTGCAGTGTCTATATAAAAGCTGCAATACAGATTGCTCTGCATTTCATGATTATTATTTGTGCAAACAGCCTTCCTTGCTGTTGAACCCCTGCTTTGGCAATGCAAGCTGAAAACCAGCCATGGATATAAAGAAGGAACACTAAATCCTTCGTGTTACTGCAGTAACAGGGAGGGATGAAGGAAGCATAGATAGCATCCTACCAAGGTGTAGGAGTAGTGGTTTCCTGTGCTATGTTCCCACCAGGAACCAGCTGCCAGGGTATCCCAGTGAAATGCCACTGCTTTGGAGCCTGGTAAGGGTAGTGAGGGCCCTCAGGAAACAGATGCTGGAACTCCTCAAGAACTTCCCTATGAACTCCTGCAGCCCCTTCTGGTTGCTGCTCATAGACTGCTGCTGAGACTTGGGATTCAGAAGTATGAGGGCGCACATTTGTTCCCAACCTGTGCCCACAGAGAGCTCACCAATGCTGGGCCTGGAGCTCTTTCCTCACTCAAGCCCAGTTTAAATTGAAGAGCAAAACACTATCACAGCTCAGGACCTTACAAGTAGTCCTACCCTGGACACAGTTAGAGGTGACCTCAGTTACCAGTCACCTGGGTTGATGAGGGTTAGTGATGAATGATGATTTTCAAATACTCAAAGAGGATGGTGCATTTTTGTTTGTAGATGAATAGCGATAATGAAGGGGTTTTGGCATCTGCCGTTGCTGCGGCATGTTTCCAAGAACTTCTTGCTGCACATGTTGCAAATACAACTTGTTGTGGAAAAATGTATTTTCTCCATTCAAGTGCAATTTGAGGGTACTTTTTAATGTCATCGAATTCTTCTTGCTGTATCAAGTGAAACAACAGCGTACAATTTACCTTCTGTACCACACCCCGTTTAAATGCCCTTGCAGCCTACCAGTTTATGAGTAATTTTTCCATTTAACTCTTGTAATATAATAATCTACAAAAAGAAAGCTCTTCCATTCTTGTTACAGCTAGGAATAGGCTTAATAACTAAAAGATCAGGTTCACATAATATCCGTGAATTAATTCAATGAAGTTTTGAGCTCAATGTCAGTGGTTTAAGGTTGGTTTGTTTTATATGCCTAAATTTATGCACATTAATAGCCATATTGTGTCACATGATTTATCATTCTCCATTACCACATTTTGCTTTTAGCCTAATTTACAATCCCTACTTTTAACACTGTGTGTTACTTTGTACAAAATTAGCCTCAGACAGACCCTTGCCAAACACCTTTTCCCTCTGGGTCTCCAGATACCTGGAGAGAGTAGTGTTAGATGATTTAGTTCAGTAAGTCTTTTACAGACTACAGAGGTTAAAAACATTTTCCTCCATTTCTGCTTGAGTAGGCTTCTAATTTTTGAAGATTTTCAGAGCTGGCAGATGCTCTACACTGGCAGGGTCTGAGGCTGCAGTCATCATCTGCACAGGCAAGACTGCATATGGCAGCAGAGCACATTCTGGGTTTGTCCGCTCCTATTTAATCTGAATGGGTCATGTAGCCCCACGAAAAACTGTAAATATGGGCCAGATTTTGCACCTTCTTTCATATTTCTATGACTGTCCTTCCTAAATTACCCTCTTTACTCTGATAATCCAAGTACTATCTAGGACAGGAAACAGTGGCAGAACTTGGTTGCCTCATGCAAAAGACCAGGTTTCTTAAATGTATTAATGTACCAAATGGTTCAGACAGAAACCACTGAGATCAAAGCACTCACCATATCTCTCAGTCCAGACAGATCAAAATACCCAGCACCCGAGGTCCTTCCTAGGCACATCAGTAGTCATGCTGAACTTCATGACCGCTCATCTAAGTGTCTTACCACCCTCCGTTTTTTACGATAATCTGAGGATTCTGGCACAGAGCTTCAGCTGCCCTTCCTTTTCTAAAACTTCCCAGTGATAGTGAAATAACAAAGAAATTATACTGCAGATTCTCTTCTTCTTCCTAAATGTATTTATTATCGTATTTTCTCCTACATAAGATCTCCCAGAGTACCTATAGTTAAACAAATTTAAACAGAAGTGTGTAAATGTTCTTCATAGCGTAGTCAGTTTGGAAATGGGGGACTTTTGCTATTTGTATCCTCATTCCAAACTTTCTTTCTTCTGATCTGTTGTATATACCACAGAAAACATTTAAGTAAAATTTAGATCATCAAAAACGAATATGGTCAATTTATGGGTCAAATAATATTTGTGAAAAGACGTAAAACAAGACTTGTAGCAGAGAGTTCAGTAAGACAGACTAAAAGCACATTTTTTCCTCTTAGATAATTGATATACATCTCAATGGCAAAAGATCTTCATCACAGCTCAAATCTTTTTTTCTTTTTTTGGAACCCAATCCCATACACCTGTCATAGCCAGACTTAAATGTTAATTGATATTAATATGAAGAGAAGTCCTTATTTTTAGATCCAAATCAACAAAATCTGATAACCATCATTTCACATTGAGTGCAGTTGTAAGACTCTTCAGTCTCCTCTAAATAACAACACGATGCAACTCCACTTCATGTTATAGACACTGAATTGTGAAAATCAAGCTCTTAGATTTCATCTTTCATTTTCTTTCTTTTTTTTTGTTTTGGTAACGGAATTTTGTGGGTTTTGATTCTAAATCCTAATTCTGAGGTTAGATGCAGCTCATTTTGCATTTCATAGTTTGGAGGTTCTTATGGATTATTTGTTTCCATAAAGATTGATCTAGCAAGAGAAAATGCTACTTTCTCACTGAGATTTGTACTCTATACATACTAACAGATTATATAGTTGAACTCTGCGACCTATTTATCTTCCTGAAAGAAACAGAAATTACTTTGTCACAAGCTGCAGAATATATGCCGGACTGCACAGTGCTCAGCCCTTGCTGCATTCTGTACAGTGATATATTTTAGCATCTAATATTTATGTTCATTTCAACTTGTATTCTCATTTTTCATCTGCAGTGCCCTTGGTGATGATAGAAATTAGTTTTATTATGGCTTCCTTTAAAGGACATCCAGGCTTGGAGGAAAAACAGAGGGGAAAAGTCATCTGGAGGCATGGGCTCCAAATTGATATGTCAGGAAAGTGCATCCATGAATTTCCTGTTGAAGTATAGTGATCCATAATCCTCTCTTGTATCGTATGCTTATAAATTACCTTCTTTTATGGAATGTCATTTAACTATACAGGTCTTTGTATCAAAATTACTGTTTCAAGCCCAGGCTGGAACTATCAGTGCTGTGGAGGTCACCCTGGCAAACCAAAACGGCTAGCAGTCTCGACAAGCAAAGACTTCCCTTCCATCAGACTCTGGCACAGACGTGGCTGCCACAAGCCCATGGCAAGTCCTCCTGGTGGCATTGGTTCCTGCTGAGCGGGACAGGGCTGGCACCGCTCTGGGTCACTCCCTGTGCTGCGCAGGTTTCGTGCTTATGCCGCGTCTCCTTTTTTCCTGGCAGTGGCCTCCCTCTGGACTGCTGCAGTTTAAATCTTAGCAGGCAGGTGTTATTTTTCCTGTGTCTAGCCTGTCAGCCTGGATCTTTATAAAACCTCCAGCGGGCTCTTTTCTCCTCCCCACTCCCAGAAGGGAGGCATTTTAAGTAAGCCAAGGTTCAGTGTGTGACGGGAAACAGATGAAATACTAAAGCATCCTTCCACGCCATATGAAGTTATGGTAAAGACACAGTGAAGGAAAGGGTAATTACAGGGGAAAAAAAAAACTGTTCTGCATTGCCTATTCTTCAACATTCAGCTTGATTTAAAAAAAGTCACCAAAATTATACTGTAGCTGCAACATTTTTGTACAACTGGCCCTGATTATCTGACACTTACTTGGTTAAATTGACAACATCTATTAAATATATATGAAAACGTTTTGCAATATACAGATAATAACCTTGCCCTTTAGACCTCTGGTTGCAGAGATAATGATTTGAGGCTTGCTAAACATTTCATCCATGTTTCAAACTTCTGCAAGCTGTTTTTCTTCCGAGAAGGAGCTTGTGAGTTTCAGTAGTGTCTCTACATCTCATTACAGGGAAGGAAAGCAGGCAGGCAGGCACAAAGTCTGTAATCTAAAGCTGTTTAAAGAGAAGGTGAATGCAGGACTGAGCTGAATGACTGATAGAAATTCCAGGACTTCCAAATAAATTGAGAGAAATGCAGCCTTGTGGTCTCGAGACAGATGTGTTACTCAAGACTGTTCTGGAGTTTGAAACTTCAACCTGAGACCACTTCCCTCCGTGGCTTTCAATGACTGGCTTTTTTTCCCCACGTGCAGAAAGGGAAACTAATACTTACTTACAGGAGTAGCGTTACTCTCCAGTCATTACAAAAGCCTGTCTGCACAGAATGCAGGTCTCAACAGTTATCTTTGTCTAGCAGAATAATTACATGATCACAAAGCATTTTCCGAAAGAATTTCAAGTCCTAACCCCCCAAAAGCGAGGGTGCTTGATCACCAGTCACCAAATGAAATTTTTACAGGAGTTTTCTTGTTCCCTTCTCTGCTCTTCCTACTCCCCACCCTCCCAAGAGATTTTGTAACCTGGGTGTTTTCAGTCCATGCCCCTAAAAGTTGCATTAACTTGGTGAGGAGGATGCAGTCGAGGTGAGGTATAGATGCAGGACCAAGCTGCAAAGGTGATAAAACCAAGACTATTTTAAGCCAGCTTTGCTGCTGAAGGACACTTTACCCTGGAAGCTGTGCTCTAAATCTCCAGAGCCTTTGTTCAATCTGTACTGCAGGTTATTTTCTTGCCTTTTCCCTCTGCTATGCTGAATACATAAGGGTCATTTTGGAAGCAAAAATTATTGGTGTGTGTAATGTAGCTGCTATATTTGGAGAAGACTGGCACAAAATTCCTGCATTTCAGCATATTAAAAGTCATTCCTTTTGCCCCTTCCTGCACTGATCAGTAGAAAAGTCCACAGCTGACCCTGCCTGGTCTCCAGGACTGTGGTTTATCGTTGGCTCCTTCAGCTCCTTCTAGGCTTTCTAAATCATGACACTGGGAGAGAACAGAGGCAGGGCCTGCCTGTGCTGCTTCTTACAATCCTACTGTTTGCAAAAGCACCACAATAAAAATTCAAAGGCCAAAAAAGGGGGAAGAAATTTACAACATGCTGTGAGTAGCAAGTCCCTATGAAGGGGATGGTGAGGAGTAGCACCGGGGCAGGACTCACGTGGCCAAGTGTTTGATACAATGCTGGAATAGGACACAGTTTATGTCAAAATTGACAGCATTTTCTCTGCTGTAGAGGAAGTTCAGACTTAAGTTGTCAGGCTGTCTCACAGAAGCTGTGTAAGAGGAAGAGGGCTCTTTTTAGGAGAAGCATGGGTTTGGGGATGCTTGTGAGTTACTGAGGGAGGGAAATTAGGAATGCTGCTAGGGATTGCAGTGAGCATCCCAGGCAGTTGCTTTCAATACAGGCAGGACGTGATTTTCACAACTTTACAGGATGCTGCAAACTAGTTCTTTGTGTAAACCTCAGCTGTCACTGCTGCTGAAAAGCCCAGGCAGAAAGGATGATTGCAGTGCTTTGTGACGGCCATAGCATCTTCTGTGGCTTCCCAGCTGCTGCAGGGAGGAAAAAAGCTCTTGGGCACTGCCCTGCCCTGCAGGCAGAGGCTCTGAGGAGGGATAAGTTCAGCCAGGTGCCAGTGCAAAGGTCAGGCCTAAAACTTTCTACACATCCTGGTAAAATCCTATCAGCAGCAGCCCCTCCTGGTGCATTGCAAATGATTCAGCTGGAAGGAGTGCCTTCCGAGCCCATGGGGAAGACTGGAGTGAAAGATGCTGTCTTGTGCAAAGGTGTAACAGAGTGTAGGCTGCACGCCAGGTTTGGAAATACAAAGTGCAGTGGTTTAGGGCATGCCCTTCAGCAAAATGAAAATGAGATGTTCAAGAGAAGTGGAATGCCCATCTCCTTAGTGAGAGCTGTGATACTGTGCATTGCATCTCTGATGGAAGAAAATGGCAGAGCAGGTGACGGGTCGGACCGTCTTTATCTTTACATCATTCTTCATTTTTTTCACATAGTCTTCAAATCATATTTTGTTTTTGCATAATAGGGCCAACTAACTGTATTCTCTAAATCTAGCCGAACAAGTTCTTGCCCAGTCTTAAATCCCAATGGTGGAGGAGTTTTAAGTTCCGGTTATTATGCACATGCCTAGGGACTGTATTCTGAAGGATGTAAACTAAATGAAATACAGGAATACCTTGTAGAGGATGAAGTAGAATACTATGTTTGCTTTTTCCTGTGAGGCAGATTTTTCCCCCAGTATCCCATCTTTTTGTTGCTGTCCCCTTCTCTTTGATAGAACCAGGAATTTTTATCCCTAAAGTGAAAATTCTGGGACTTGTTGCTGCTTCCTCAGGTTTGCATTATGAAAGTGACTAAGCACTGCTGCACATTCCTCTTACAGCACTTCCTGAAGTGATGGCATATTTTCCAGATAAATCTAGCTGGCCACATAATATCCACAGTCGCATCTGGCAGGAAGGTTAAACTCGATTACATTCTCCTGAAACTTTCACAAGGAGGCCCACTTTGCTGTCAAGTAAGCAAAATAATGAGCATTGATTTAATGTGAGATCTCAGCTGGCCTTCAGCAGCACTGTGAGCAAGCATTACATCCCAGCACTGGCTATTCTGTGAAGCAGTCCCAGCAATGCCAAATGCAGTGTAATCTGTTAGTCTTGTAGAAAACACACGTGGGATTGCACAGTGATCTCAATCTGTATTCTACTAAGATGTTATAAATTATTCTGCTCAGTAGGAAGGTCTAAACAATAATAATAATGTTACAATAGGTAATGAGTTAGTAAATTATCAGATGTTGAACAAATCATTAAGGAAAAGGCCTTTGGGGTAAAAAAAGCAAGGGGGAGAATGAAGACTGGGAGTAGGAATAAAAGGGAAGACAAAACAGATAAAGAAGGCACTAGAAGGTGGCAATCATCCCACAACTTCAGAGACACATGCAGCAAGGTAGAAGCAGAAAAACATGTTGAAAGAATAAAGAACAGGAAAGGTACAAGAAAAACTAGTGATGCTAATATGGCACAGGAAGGAGGAAAACAAGTCTAATATGAAATAAGGTCTAGAAGAAAGTCAGATATCTAAGTGTATCAAAGTGATAACAAAGAATCATAAGAGAAATGAAATATTGAAGAGAACTGTAGGAAGTCAGAGAATAAACAAAACGCAGAAACACTTTGAGGGTTTGAAAGATTTTTTTTATGTCTTTCTCCTTATTAAGCCTCATCATTAACAAGAATAGTGTTTTATCTTATTTACAGTAACAATATACTGCTGCTGTAACATCTCCTACAATACTAGAGCAGCAGCAGCAACTACCACGTAAATTTTGAAAGCTTCAAAAGAGTAGTGCAAGGTAAAGCCACAGTCATCCATTGTTTGCTCTCATTTCCAATGATGCTGATCCCCTGGACTTAAGGAGTTCACTGCTCCTCTGCTGAGAGGCTTTTGAGCCTCTCCAGCATCTTCATTGGACAAATGTGCAGAGCAGGCGACCAGAGGGACAAGAAGCCCGTTGTGGTAATAACTGATTAGGAGAAGAAGACAGTTAGGGAACTCGCATTTGTGGTTTGGTGATGAAAATAATGGGATTGGTACTAGAAAATAAAAAATAATAATGAAAGAAGGCTATGGCTAATACAGGAAAGAGGGAAGGATAGACTGGGGGAGTGGGAATAATGGGGGTAAGGTATGAATGCAGAAAACAGATACCATATGTAAATGAGCCTTTTGAAAAAAGAACCAGGAGTAAGATACATACTGCCATACACTGATGTCAGTTTTGACAGTGATAGTGATTAGTGTGACTTGATAATTGATGACAAGGAGCTACAGCCAGAGCAGAAACTGTCTGCACCAAAATCCTGTGACGGTATTACTTAAAACTCAATTAGTTCAAATTACAGAGATGTAGCTGAATAAGCAATATTATGAACTGTGACTCACGTAGGCATTTCACTCTGGGAAGGTAATTCAGAATTTTCTAACTAGAAGGTAATAGCTGGCAGGAGCACATGCACAATTTATGACTTTCATTTAAAGGGGACTGCTTACCACATAATAGCTCCTTTAAAAATGAGAGGACTTAAGTCTGTTTTAACACCTTTCTGGAGACTAAAGCGAAAAATCTGCATTAAATCAAAATCATCAAGCGGTGAAACTTGAACGTTTCACTCTTTATTTTGACACAGATGAATGCAGCATCATTGACACAGATACTTCCTTATATCAGAGAGGTGTCATTAGCTTTACTTCAAACAGCAGACGAGCTGTGGTTTGAAAGAGTCACTGTTAGAAGCATGAACAGTATTTCTGAGTGCATATGGTTTTATTTAACTACTCACATTGGCTACCAGGCTAATTTTCCTACTGCACTGATTCAGGAGATGTTTCTTCAGAGCTGCACAGCTGCTGCCTAGAGCAGAGTCAGGTCAGTTGAGTCTAACGGTGAAAACATTAACATGTCAGTGAGAGCTTTCTCTGAAAAGGTCACCAAAACTTAGCCCAGAAGAAAAAAGATTAGACTCCTTACCCCAACAAGTTCAGTGCTTACAGTTGCCACCTTATGTTCACAACCTATACCAATCACCTGTCTTAAAACAGGATGAATTTTTTTCATCCCCCCATCATCTCTCATGTATATCCACTCTGACAAAGTCATAGCTTCTACAGTCATCAAGGAATACACAGCCTTCTTGTTTCCTCTTCAGGTTCTTGTCTTTACGTTGCCAAGGTTTGGGGGATCTTGGGTGGGGCAGACAGGCTGTTACTGCGTTCTGAGGTTTTTTTCCTTGAGCTCTTTTCTCATTGGTTTCTTTCACAGTGCTTTTGTGCCTGCCACATGTAAGAAGATATTTTGGGGTTTAATAATGTAATAGGCCAAGCCTTTAGCTTTCACAAACAGATCTGTTGAGCAGTACACAATGCTGAAAGAGTATCAGATTGTCCTCAGAACATCTGCCAGAGGTGGCATGCCCCAGCGCATACCAACACATCGGCCCACTGATTAATGGCACAGCCTGCTGTACCTCACTGAGTCCAAGTACCTGGCATTAGAGCACGTGGAATTTTCTGCAGCCCACTTTCTTGGTTTCCACTCATTTTTGTGCTTAAAAATATAATCCCTGCTTTGAATACTTACCTGAAATGATGACAGCGTAAGCTGTTTTCAAGGATAAAAGACCAGTATTATTTAACAAAAACAAAACAAAACAAAAACCAACACAAAAAAAATGGTGTCACATTTATGCTTCTCATTTAATAACTTGTCTCCAAGGTCTCTTTTTGTAGCATTTGCAGCTGGTGTGACATTATCTCATTTTGAAGTACCTGCTCAGAAACCATTCTCATGTAGTCTTCCTGCCATGCTGTTAGTTTAGCAACAAAGACCAGGTTAAAAATGCCTGGAAATCTTTTGTTGAATGTAACACAATATGTGGTTCTAATCTAGGTTCAGATCAGAAATTTTTCCAGAGCTGGGCATCTAAACATATGTAGGATTCAGGCCTCAACTTCTAATAATGTATATTGTCAAAAATAACCATCAAAATAATGTAAAAAGGGATGTTGAGATCTATATCTCAATTGCTATCCCAAGGTCTCACTGCTTAGTTGGTATCTGGAATGTTTGGGGGTCTGAGGAGGGACTCACTCTGCACTTTACAGTTCCTCTGGTGCTCGAATTTGCTTCTTGGCATCAGATCAGCAGTCCCGACCAGACTCTGACTCCCAGCATCGAGTGTGTATCCCAGCGAGTTGGTTTCTAGACAGTGGTTTGTCCCCACGGAGCTCACTCCAATAGGTGGGGTACAAGTGCACCGGCTCGATTGGCTTAGTTGGGTTTAGTAGCCCTCAAAGGCTTCTGAAGTGAGGCTGGAGCTGGGATTACCAAATCAGGAAGATGGGAGATGCTGCTCCAGTATGTTCCCTGCACAAGGGTTTTAGACACCCACATGTCACTTCCTTAGGATGCTGACTTTGACGATGCTCTAAATGGGTGTCAGTAAGACTACTGGAAAAACTATGCTGTTGTGCAAAGGATGCAGGAAGGATGAAGAATCTCTGCAGATAAAGAGCTCTGCTTGTAACCCACTGCTGGTAACCTGTGAGGGAGGAGGCTTGGAATATGCACTGCTGTGATCCCCTGCTCCAGTGGCTCAAAACCTCTGAAGAGCTCATGCATTTTTCAGTGTTGACTACCCTTGTTTTGCAGGTGATGAATTACAGACCCTTTTGCAGCTATGACACTCTCTAATTGTGTTTCCTCAAATTAGCTCAGAGCTCTGAGAAACTCTGGCATGCAGCGAGACAGCCCAGCGGGAGTGTGGGATTTTCTTGCCCTTGCAATAGTGCATAAATAAAGGCTTTTTCTGGGATGTTTATGAACAGATAGGCAGCTCCTCACCTAAAGCCAATCAGAATAGATTGACTGACTTGAGTGAGACTATGCATGTTTACATCAGCTGAGGATCTGGCCTGGAGTATTATTAAATTATGTATTTCAGTTTTATAAACAACCATGTCCTGCTGAGATGATGTGCCTGATTCACGGGGCCTGTTTTGCCACGGAGGGCAGTTGATGGGCAAGATAACTAGTAGTCAAATCATTAAAACCCAATTAGACAGAAGCACGCCAGAAATTCACCCGTGATTCTCCCTCTCCGTTCTGCACTTCACCATATGCTGGCGATTCCTGCAGACAGCTGCACACACAAGGACGTTACCTCCTCCTAGCCCACCTTGCCATACCTCCTCCGAGGAGAGCAGCAGTCAAAAAGCAGATTGCCTTCCTGAAAATGGGGCATCCCATCAGCAGGAAAAACCAAACTCAACAAAAGGACTGTTTGAAAATAACGCAGTCATCCTCCCATCACAGTGTATATTCAGACCAGTTTTTCATGAGGTGTTTTTTTGGTAACTGGTCCAGATAGAAGGCAAGTAGTAAGTGAACTAGCAGGATATATGTGGCTATTTATGGATTTCTCTTCATTCCTAAACCAGGGCTTTTCTCGTAGGTACTGTGGTTGGCATGCCGCAGTAGAAACACTAAGGCTGTATTTGTAAAGAAGTCCAAACTACGTGAATTTGAGAAGTGTACCAGCCCTGTTGGTCACGAGGGGAGGGGAAGAGATATTTTAATTTGGTGTGATACCTGAGGTCACAGAAGGACTTCTCATGAACAGTCCTTCCCCTCTCTCGTTTGCAATGCCAGAGGAAGCCCACAAGTCTGGGGGTTTTAGGCACATCTTCAGCTTTTCACTGAGGTTTCTTAGCTACTCAGTTAAAAAAAACCAAAAAACAAAAAAACAAACACACAAGGATTTTGGAACAAAATATATTGTATTTTCAAATATAGGTGCTCCTGATTTTCGTATGCGTTACCTTCGGAAAAGGCCTTGAGGTGCTGTGGTTAATGATCCACTTTTGATAGACTTGAGATCTGAACCCTGGCGCCTGGTCATGTTTCTGCTGCTTGACCAAGTGTGCTGTCTGTGCTGAGCACTGACCTGGGAACTGCGCTCACATCGGAGGGAATTCTGCTTGTGCCTTACTCAGCAGGGCCAGGCAGGGCAGGGAGCGTGCTGCAGGTTGCCTTGTTGCCTGTGGCAGTCACCCCCCCGATGAGATGCTTCAAGCACCGGCAAGTCAGGCTGGTCCAGGGGGGTGGCTTTGGGGATAAATGCCCAGCAGTAGCAGCTTTCTTTGCAGCCTTGGAGGGGACGCAGCTGGACAGGAGGGAGTCTGCACCCCCGACCATCCCTTTCTCGCGGCCTGTCCCCACCGCTCGCGGCAGCCGCGCAGGACAGGGGGGCTGCCCGGGGCTGCCCTGAGGTGCTCCCGCCCTCTGCAAGCGCGTAACGCTGGCCGGGCCGGGGTCTTTGCCCTGTCCCGAGAGGCCCCAGATACTCCCGGCCTGCCCCGGGCCGGGTAATTATCCCCAGCAGCTGTGGCCCCAGCAGCGGGGAGGGGCTGCAGCTGGGGCGGCCCGTCCCGTCCCGTCCCGTCCCGTCCCGTCCCGTCGGTTTTCAGCCGGAGCTGGAGAAGCAGTGTCTCGCATATTGGTAAAGCTTCTCGTTTTCTGTTACTCCATTTGTATATTATTCGTTAGTGCTGTTGTTTTCTTTTCTCCCTGTGGTGGTTGGATAATCTGCCCTCATCTCAACCCCCTGGGTCTCACCTTTTTCTCCCTCCTGATTCTCTTTCCACAGGAGTGGGTCTGGGGGAAGCAGGGGGGGAGTGGCTGTCTGGTGTTTATCTGCTGGCAGGGGTTAAACCCCACCGTTCTGCATTCTGTGGCTTATTGGAGGGTGGCTCTGGGGTATTTTTCCCCCTTATCCCCAAGTGAGGCAGCCCTCCCTGTGCCACCTTGGTGTTGCAGCAGACCTGCTAAATTCAGTTTGGTGCCACCAGTCACTATAATAAACTTATTCATGAAGCTCTGCGTGGTCTTGGGGGGTATTTTATGCCTTTATCCCAAGCTTTGGAGTTGTTTTTCTAGGCTGAGGAGTTGTGTTAGACCTTTACGCAGATCCGCGTCTCTCACCATCCTCATTGCTCTTTAGGTTGGGTTTATTTCCTCTGTGTTTTAGGGGAGGGGGTAGACTGTAAAGTAATCGTGCATCAGGTGAGCAGAGGCTGCTATTGGAGTATGAAATGTTCTCTGGTTCTTTCTCCTGTTCTAACAGCTTTTCTTTTTCTTTTTTCCTTCTCCTCTCTCCCCTAAAGTGATACTTTCTAGACCTAACTAGGGGCAGGGTCTCTTTCTTAGACAGTTAACTGTCACATCTGAGGTGATTTTTGAGTATAGAGAGTTAAAATTGTTTTTTCTCGTGTGTAGATAGTACCTTTACCTACATTCAGTGTCTCCAGCTCTTTCATCTGCCGCTCAGTGCCAGAGGTCTTTCTGCACCTTTACACAGCTGCTTTCACTCTTTACTACCTTGGGCAAATGAGGATCATCAGCTGCCTTTGTCACCTCAGTGTTGATGATGCTTTTCCCATCACCTGGTGTAACTTGCTTTTCTTCAGCAGAGTTATGCTAAAAAAGAACTTGATGGACTGGATGAAACCCTTCTGCTCTGCTATTGACTTAAATGTGGTTGGGGCAGCACATGACAGGCTGAGGGTTTTTCACCACTTAGTTTATTTGATTTTTAAAGAGATTGAATTAAAATTTACATTAATTTCTTTCTCGGCTGTCTTTTTTCTTTTTCTCACAGCTAAAAAGTATTAAACAAGGATGAATTATGATTAAGAGAACGGAGCATGCTAGGGCCGTCATCCTGATTAATAGATAATAATATTGCCTTACGCTATGTTATTATCAATAGTTTGCAAAATATCATCATCTTTTTGCCTTTAAGATAGCTAAGGTTTCATTTGTCGCAGTTAAATGGTGGCAAACACTGGTAGAAGTCCTGGAATAGCACCAGATTATAGAGTAATTTCAGCCACGTAAACTGAACTTCCCAAGGTTTGAAAAGTCTTCTTTGTAGTAATCGTTAGCACTTACACAGTGTCTTGCGTCTTCAGCATGGAATACAAATAGTCACTAATCAATCTGGACACCCCGTGGGTAACCTGGACTCGCTGTTCTTATTTTACATGTGAGATGCTAATTTAATATCCCATCTCTGATCAGCTACAGGCTCTTGCAGTTCTCTACGGGGAAAACTAAAGACTCTGGACTTTGGGTTTTTCACACTAGTCATTTTCCAAATTGTTGAAGCCTAAATGTTGTCGCTCCTCCTCACTTCATCATGAGCTGTAAATAAAGATTTGACATGTTTGGCCACTTTTGAAAACTTCAGTGCCTTTCTTCGGACAAAATAGGAGGTATGAAACCGTACGTGTAGTTCAAGGAAGCTGCTACAGCTTGAGCTATAGAGTATGGAACAATCTGTGAGAATCTGATTTATCTTTTTATTTTCTGTTAGTAACAAAGTGCATAATTCCATTTTGGAATACAGATGATCACCTGATCCCTCCTTAAGCCTTTCTTTTTTTTTTTTTTTTTTTGGCAAGAACCATAATTTCCCAAATCTGCCTTTCCTTTGTAATAATAATGACTTTGATTAAAACGAGTTTCAAATGTTTTCCAGAGAAAGTTTCCCAGTCATGTCACCGCTAATGTTAACTGGTTTTCTATCACTTTCCTGCTTGCTTATGATTTATACGTGCCTAGAAGTGCCTTCACTATGCTGGAAGCTGCCTTAACGCGAGTCAGTGTTGTTTTGATGTTTTAAAACTCTGATTTTAATGCTGCTTTAGACATTTAGAGGTTCATGCTTTCTGGTGATGACATGTATTAGTGTGATGAAGAAAAGAGGAAGTGGGAATTATTAATAATTATTGATGATAGACTCTGAGTCTGGGAGAAGTGTGTTGAGGAAAAAGATTTAGCAGATCTTTCTCTGTGATCTTTCTTTTCCAAATGAAAGAGGTCTTAAGTGATGCACCATTTACCATTTAAGGGTGATTATTTTGGTAGGAGCAATAAATGACATGTGTTACCTGACTTATTAAAGTGCATTGTGGGCTCAGATTTCCACAAGTGGTTTCTCACTTGGGGAGGTTGCTCAGAGGGTGTGTAACAGTCTCCAGGATGGGTTAGTGGACACCGTCAGTGCAGTCTGCTTCCGTTACCACGCGCTGCTTCAGGCACCTGATGTGTGAAGGGCAAGGATAGGTGTCTGAATACCTCACTGCCCTATCTGTCCTACCTATTACGCATCCTACCAAATAACTTATTTCTCCACAAAACTGAAACATGTAATAGTCAAAGTTGTCATTTTCCTGCTTACAGAAGACACGTGGTGCGTTCGAATCCGACACTCAGTTTTGCCTGTATGTGTGTTTCAAGCTGTTTTTTTCTCTCTTGGCATCCATTAGACCATGGTGGTTACAGACAGCTGCATGTTCCTCGTGGTGCTGCTGCTGATAGCAGAGAGGTGACTTGGCATGCTGTTCTCCATCCTTATCCCAACAGCTGGGGAGTTTGTCTTGCATTTAGTGGTTGGTATTTGCCTTGTGGTTTCAGCATTTGCACTGCATGCTTTCCATGAGCCAGAGAGCTTTGCTCAGGTGCCCAGCTGCTTCTGGTTAAAAGGAGCATGTTTGTGATGGGTGGCAATGGCAGGTAAAATTCCTTTGTCCTGCAAGTGCTTCACAGATGCAAACCATTGCCTCTTAGTGTAGGCGCCTCTGGGTTGTGGCTGTTTATGATGCAGGAGCTGTCAGGAGGAATTCCAGTTAAAATGAGACATTTCTAACTAGTCAATCAAATTGAAAAATTCACATTTGTTTTTTTCAGTTTGTGTTGTCATGGTCACACATACGTCATCTTAAAGTGCTCCTTGCTAAAGGTGGTATAGAAATGTATATGCTTCAAATCTTTTCTGGTAGGTGGTCCCAGTATCCTGAATATTTGCAAGCCTTTCAAAGGAATCTCATTTTAAGTTTCCTACTTTTTATGGAGATCAGGAAGAGACCATGACTTAAGGAGGACAATAAAATGGTGTCCACAACATTTTCTATATAGCTTTTATATCGTTGGCTGTTGTAGCACTGGGGTGGTTGAGAATAGGATGTCACTCAGGTTTTTTAGCAACACAGCTCCAGACAAAGCAAGTCACTGTTCAGTGCTGTTGGACTGCTACGGGTTGAGAAGTCCTTACAGCTCAGGCCAGATCCGTGGCTTAGGTAAAGGAAAGTGGCTTTAGTTGCAGATGAAGAGACCTAAAACCAACTTGCTAGTAGAAGGCTGGGCTATGATTTGAAACCTGCTAATGTAGCTTCATTGAGAAGATATTTGAAAAGTAAATTAAGAGATTCTGTAAATGAGAATGTGTATGTATCACTGGGGTAAGAGACTGAACACCTGGGCCGGGTGATGGACTCTGCTTTGTGGGCACCTACCTCCAAAGAAACAGTTCTGGTGCATGTACTGTGTAATAGCATCTTATTACACATGCCTAAGTATGAAGAAGTTGACTGTCCTTGAATGTCTAATTCCTACCAAGTGTAAATCCAGGACTGACAGGGTATGTGGAAAGAGAAAACATTCTGATAGGAAGAGAAATATAGATGATAAAGCTGCTAAGCCAGTAGGCTGCTGGGTTCTTCCTGAGAGCTTTATAGAATTTGTGCGATACAGAGAAGGAGCTTATTTTAGGTCTCTCTGAAGTTTCCTCAAAGTCAAATAAGTCCTTTTACAGTACAGCTATTCTATATTTAGAGCCAGTGATACACTTCTTCCTGCTTTCCTCTGCACATGAACACCAAGAGGGAAGACACGTTTGGTAGAAGGCTGTCTAGCCTTCGTCTTTCTGCATTCTTGGTTGAGCCTGTGTGAGTGTATATTTTTTCTAAACTGTTGCTCAAAAATATATAACCTGATGGAAAATGGACTTTTTTTTTCCTTTTGTGGGCCTCCATTTAAAAAACATTAAACGAATGCAGTACAGACTTCAGTATCTGACAAGTCAGAAGCAAATTCACTTCAGTGATGTTCTAGTGAGGGATTGCACTATTGGATAAAGAAATATTTAAAATCAGAAAACCATGTATGCATTATTTGAATGTGAAAGCTCCTTTTGCCGCACAAGGTACTGCCATCCGGAACTTCTGCACACTTTTTTAAAGTCAGATACATGAATAAAATGGTTAAATAGCTCTGAAAAGGGGTTGCATATTTAGGAATTGAATATGAGTTCAGAATTGTCTTCCAGTAATTTGTTTTGTTAAGCTGTTGTATAGAGTTGCTGATGTTTAGAGGACAGTTTTTAATGTGTCTTGCTTGTATGAAGAGAAAAAACACTTTTTCCTCCTAGTCTTCTGAAATCTGTTTCACACCTCTAAAACAAACGGATGTGCTTTTTATTCCTGGAGCATACACAGATGCTACAAATTCAACACCGTCTTTTTTGGCAAGACAGTAGCATATTGGAACGTGAGTTTAAAACCTTCAACCTACAGCTTTCAACCCACAATGTAACAGCTCTTTTGTAGCAAGACCAAGGCATTTGATACCCTCCTACTGACCGTTAAGAGTTGAAAGCTTGGTCCTGCTTCCTTTGTGTGACTTCAGATTCGTGTCAGACTTCAAATCAAACGTCACAGCTGGTACAGCCAAAGGAGGCTTTTCATCACAACACCAGAGGAAAAAAAAACAGTTCTCCAATGAGATCAAAACCTTAAAAAGCCTCCCTGTGTGGTCTGGACAGCCAAGCAATCCTGACCAGATCTCCAGCATTACAGTCCATTATCCTCAGCAAACGTTCTACGGACAAGATGCCCCTTTGCTTCTCCGTGTGTTGTAAACAGTTGTTAGTTAATATAGAAATTAATTACCTCTTCTTTGTATTTGGGTACCCGTGGGCATAAAAGCATATTTGCAGAGGATATCGTTGTTAGTGTCACCTTGGTGTTATTGATCATTCTGCCGCCAGTCTTTTGTAACCTTTGATCCCCCTTGTCTGGGCTGTAACAGGTTGATAAACCTAAATTGAAAGCACCACCAGTGCCTGGACTTTACTCTTCCAGATCAGCTTCTCGTAGACTTCATCCTCCCAAGCCTTCTGCAAGACTGGGTCCCAAAAGACTTGTAGATTCACATATTCAAACAGCCATCTTTAGCAGTGCTCAGACTTTAACTATTGAAAATAATTAAAAATCTCTAATGCAGTAGGAGCATCATTGCCTTTTATTTCCATGGAAACTTTGTCATGGCTAGGAATCCAGACAGGCTGGCTGACAGTGGCAGCGGTCTGTGACTGTAACACATCAGCAGTCTTGCTCTTGGCACTTGCACACATTATTAGTGTGTTTACAGTGGAATTATTTTAGCAAAACCGTAATCTGAGGCTGAAGAGCATAGCAGCTTTGGGTGGCTGTAGATGAAGCTTTTCCCGAGGTTCACTGTGCTGTGCTCGTAGTGCACCTGATTACTTTTGGCTTATTCAGCATGGACTTCATAAAATCAGGTAATTCAGCAGCCGGTTGCTGTTTGTTTGCAGAGAGGCAAAATGGTCTGCAAGGAAAAAGAAATAATGGCCTTGTAAAAACAGCAGGTACCTTACATGAAACACGTTTCCTGGTTTGTAAAAACTCGACGGCGCTGTGGCTGTCCAAGGAGTGTAAGCCTTATTTCTCTGAAGACTGTAAAATCTGAAATTTGGACTTGAATCCTATAATTTACATTAAATTTCCCCGCTATTAGTAAGTCTGCAGAGCACAAACACACTTTATGTACTAGCTCAACATTTATCATACCTTTTAGTCTCCTAATGTAATGTTCTGCACGTTATTTAATTTTTTAAAACCTCTTTCCCATACGTTATTTCTTTGACTCCCCTTTGTCCTTTCCTTTTGCTCATGTGCAGCTCTCTTTTCCAGAGGTGGTCTTGCTGTCCTCTGAATGTTAAATGATGGACAGTGAAGGAGTTTGTGTTAAAATTGAAATATCTGTGTTCTTTAAACCCAATACGTGTTGTAAAATGAAATCTGTATATTGCATATGCACAACGTGTTTCATGATCTTGTAAACATTTCTTAAAGTCACAGAGCAAACTGCCTATTGGACACTGATTTTTTTTCTGACTGATACCTAGAGGAGGTTCTTCTGCAGCCCCTTTTAGTTAGGACTGAATTTAGGATACTCTGCCCTGGACACGTGCTGGTGTTCTTAGAGAGATCCATGTCCCGTCTCTGGGCTGCATGAGACTCCCAGCAGGAGCAAAGCTCTTTACTGGAGGGACTGCTCCATTCTTCATTGGCATCAGACTTCACGGCCAGCAGGGTTTGTTTATTGTTTTTATGGAATACTCAGTTTGTAAGAAAAAAGCATTTTTAAAAGGCAGAATCATTTTTTACCCTAGTTTCCTCAGAATTTTGAAGTGCTGGATATCTCCACTCTACTTCTGATCTGCTCCTCTGCCTCACCAGTGAGATGACTCTGCCTCCTCAGAAGCAGATCCCCAGCTGTATACAACTGTACACAATATGTGACAACATAAACCAGTTGAATTCCCCAACAGTAAAATCCACCTCAAATATCTCCTTCCTCTTGTGTGACTGCAGGGGAATCATCATGCCCCAGGTAGCTATGCAAGCATACAGATGGTTTTTAGTTATAGAACTAATTAACAATTATATATATGTATGTACTTCCATTTTATAACCAGTGCCATTTGGCTGGTTGCCTGCTTGTGTAGTGTATCCTCACAGTAAGGAGGGAAAAAAGGAAGGGGAAGGTGAACAAGGAACTTGAGGATCCTCTATATTGAATATTGCACTAATTAGTAGTAAAGTAACATCACTAAGTGGTGGGTTCTCTGTCAGTCCCTTGGCATCCAGTAGAGCAGAGAGTTCAGTTTCCAACTACTTAATTTCTTAGCATTTTCTTAGCTTGTAAATTCTTATTGATGCCTTTGAGTTTAAAATAACACCTGCAGTGAGTATACTAGGTGTTGTGGTTTTATTTAATCCCTTTTTATACATAGAGTTCGTTTGTTTGAAGCATGTTTTTATATTTTTCTAGCTACAAAATCAATACAGGTATGGCAGAGCAAACTGTATTCCTTTGTCTGGTGCATAACAGAGCTGCCTGGAGGACAGCAGTTCCTTTTCACAGCCGTCTTTGAAAAAATTGGGTAGGTTTTTTTTTTTCTCTTGGTTTTTGTTTTGTTTTGTTTTTTTAAACTCAAATTACTCTTGAAGTTTTGGATAATAAATTAATTGCTTCAAAGATTAGTTAGTTTTTCTAATAGTTATGAAAGTTATATGAGAGAAAATAAGTCAGCCCACAATTGATTGACTTCTGCAATACTTCACCAGGAGTAGGTGACTCTCCTCAGGTGGCAGGTGGTGGCTCATCCAATATATATTGTAACTCAGAGGTCTATAAGGATCCATATAGATTTAATCCATAAACCTATTCTACAATGTGCCATATTATTTCCTCCATAGAATTTCATCTCACTTCTTATGAAATAATAAAAAGAAGCCGTTAGGATGTTAGGTGTTGATACATGATCCAGTCTACCTCTGCATTGCTTTTGAAAGAGACAACTTTTCTTAAAAAAGAAAAATAACTTGCCTGGGAAGCATAATGGACCACAGTTTAAGTAGGAAAATACTTTAACCTTTAACTTCACATTTTTCACTTGGATTCCTTTTAAATTATCGTGTTCCCAAATATGGCAAGTGATTCCCTCGAAGACAAAAGGGGTTTGGCATTGTAGAAATTAGGTTACAGACCTTCAAATAGGTTTGGGGGGGCAGGGAGAAAATAGTAGCTGTATTCTGTCACCTCTCACCTGAGCCACTTGGTCCCCTGGCAGTGGTGGGTTTTGGGTATGAATTTGCAGAGCAGCAGGGTGACTGGCTACATCTGCTACCCGCTGTCATCTTTTTTTGTTGCGTTGGCCTTCCCGTTTGCTGCCCAACACCAGGAGGGGAAGCTTACTAGGCAACACGCAGGCAAGCCCTTTGCAGTCACCGTCACAGGCGGGTAACGCGAGAGCTCCCAGGGTGCAGTTGAGGTCTGTGGCTGCGGCACAGCCCTGCGTTCCCTATGTCCATGCAACTTTTCCAAGGAGCCCAAAACCTGCAATGCATTCATGTAAATTCACACAATGCTATTGAAAGTACAAGGTTAACAAAGGTTAAGGAGTCTGCTGTTTCTTCCCATCCTTTGCAAAGGCAGAAAATGAAAGAATGATTGGTTCCTAGGAGCAGAACGGGAGAACTGAGGGCTGGCTGCAGAGGTGTGTAGCCAGAGTAATTATCCTCCAGGTTATTAAAAATATCTTATTTACAAATCATCGTCAGTGATTGCTGATGGACTCTCTCGAGTCGTGAATATATTCTGAATCCAGTGCTGTGCTGAGGCCACCTTGGTGCAAAGCCATGAACATGGTTCCCTTGGCTCGTGACAGGCGTGTACGTGCAGTAGCTGCAGAGTGACAGTAATGCCGCCTGTGTCTGAGCAAAAGAAAAGCCTCCACTGAGCTGCTGCTTCTCTTTGCCTTCTTAAATCTGCAAAGCAGAAACGTTGCATGGCTAAATCCACCAGCATATTTTGTCTGCTGGAATGAAGGACCCAAGCCTTGTGTGTTCAGTATTAAAAGAAGGGGTCTGTCTGGCTTCTGCCCCAGCTTACAGGCTGTAGATGTGAGCCATTAGGTGCCGTACATTTTTTTTAATCCCCTGAGCCTTCATCAGCCTAGGGCTGTACAATGCAGAGAGGAAATTCAGATTTCTTTTTAAAAATTATGTTCTTAATGCTTGGAAGAGCACAGTATAAAGAAACATGTCTAACCATCTTGTTATAGGATGTTTTGCCTCCTCTCAGAGGAAAAGCATGGGCAGTGGAGTGTCTTACAGGAGGGCTTAAGGACTTCTTTAAAGAATAGTTTGTGGGGTATATATGTATGTAATGTTATTATATATTGATTGTAGATAAAGATCAAGATATAATGATTCACAATTTTATAGCCTGCCATAAGCAAAAGAAAAGCTTGATGTTCTTCAAGTAGTTTTGTGTTGCTAAGGATATATTTTATGGTTGTAGTCCAACTGAGTGATCATCAAGGAACGAATAACTGAAGCCGCGTTATTATTCATCAGATAGGAAGGAGTCCCTTGCCAACGGGAGACAGAAATCGTAATTCATAAAGGTTGCCATGTGAGGATTTAGCTTCAGGAATCTAAATAGGCACAGACTGAATTAGTAAGTGGTTGGTGTTCACTGTCTATGAAGAGACACCTTGAATTCAGATTCTTTGAAATATTTTCTTAGGCCCAGCAATACGATCTTTCTCTTATCTGGGTCAGTTTTGTCTGCTGTCCATTGTCCCCTTTTCAGCTCAGTTGTGATTATGAAGTTGAACCTTTGTAGTGAAAAATAATAGAAACTTGAGAGTAGGCGAAAAGCTAAGATTAAAGCTGTCAAATTAATTTGAACTTGAAAAAGTTTTAAGTGAATGACCTTGTGATTCTGTGACTTTCATCCTTCTAGCCATCAGACACCGAACTGGTGCCCTCAGGCCTTGGTGGCTCCTGATCCCTTCCCAGCTAGGAGAGAGGGGTAACAAAGTCACCTCCACAAAGTAGTAGAGAGCTTAGGTAAGGCAAATCCTCACAAAGTTCTCTGTGTCTCCCTCTCTGCTTCGCCCAGCTGGGATGGCTCAAGGGAGTGTAGATTGGAAGGAGGGCAGAAAGGCTGTGGCTGCCGATGTGAACAAGTCCTCTGTGTCACCCGTGGCTAAGGAAGCAAGCTACTGCCCTAACACTGCGTATTACTGTTCCTTAGCAGAGTAGCATGTTCTGCTTTCAGGCTTAATAGGCCCTTTCATATTTTCTTCTACAGTGTTGTCTGGAGGCTTAGGATAAACAGAGGAATGTGCTACTAGCTGCACAGATGTTGTGTGCCAAGGAGCTCCTGGAGTAGAAGGGACAAAGGTTAAGAGATGTGAAGTGGGCACAACTCAGAATATCCATGAAATTAAGAGGACAGAACAGGCATGTTTTAGGATTTGTCTCTTCAAACAAGCATAGCCATCTGTGTAGACTAAACAAGGTTGGGCCGGTGAGATTGTTCAGGCATCTCCTGAAGAGTTTCTGTAAAGCACCATCCACAGGCCATGGAGGAGTTTAGCTAATTCTGTAGCTTTAATGTTGTTGCCTGAATGCCAATAAGGGGGGGGGGGGAAGGATTTTAAATAAGGCAGAGCTGCGCCCTTGTAGTTAAATGTCTTTGCAGCAGTCTAGTGTAGATACTGAAGTAGACCTGCATCTTTGAGCACCTGCCACGGCTGCCAACCTTGTTCTGGAGCTGGTATGAACAGCTGGATGGCCCTGAGATGTGGCTTCCTCCTCTCAATCGTACTGGTCCTGCCCCAGTTAAACCACCCACTGCTGCTGGGGCTCATGCTCCGTTGCCATGAATCTTCTGCAGTCACATAATTACCTGCTGTGCAGCAGCCGTGAAAGCCAAACTTCTTTATTGTGGGTGTAAGAGACTTCTAAATAAATAAGTAAGCAGAATTTCTTTTACTCTTTCCCCAAGTGTAGTTTCTTCCATTGTCTTTCACTTTCCCTTCCCTTGACTAAGACGAAGAGACGTAGAGGGTTTTGTTGCAATCCTGTATCCCACTTGCTCCCTTGCTGTACCAAGCACTCGTATCACCTCAGGGACACGCTGTGCTTTGTATTTATACTTTCTGTGACTTTACTGAATCCAAAGTGCAAGTCGCAATGAAAAATAAGCTGCTTCTGCTTAGTTTAGCGATTGCCTTTCGAAGTGAAAACAGACTGTGGAGTTATATTCTCCAGCCCCTCCCAAGGACCCAGGATTTTTTTGTTCTTTTTGCTGCTGTTGCTGATGAGACAATGATAACTTGTAGGACAGTTAGGGAAGGTCTCTGTTTTAGACTATGAGATTTTTCTGTTCATCTGAATGAACAGTTAGGCTTGATCCTCTTCTGCTTGTGTGTGTCTGTGGGTCTAAAAGCTTTGAAGTAAGCAGGTCTGCTTAGCCAGTCTGCATCAAGGCTGAGTTCAGTCCTGCTGGTTTCCTTCCCCGTGTGAATGTGTGAGAGAATATATATTTATGATTATGCTTGTCTCTGTAGCAAAAACACTTACTTAAATAAGAGAAAGGGGAGCGAGTGCCAGTAGGTGTTAAGCCCATAGAGTGAGTGACTAGACAAAGGCAAGCGGTTCAGAAGCCCTGCTGAGCCAGCGCCTGCAAAGCGCGTGCTGCCAAGCAGGGCTGGCTGCGGCTGCTTGCTGTGGACCACTGATCCATTGGATGAGCAAGGCTCCAATCAAAGAACAGGAGACAAGCCATGTCCTTTTCCTTTCCACCCCTTTGCTATCCATTAGCTCTTCCCCCCAGCTTTCCTCTACCATACATGCAGACACAGACACACATGATCTGTCCTCTGCACCGGATTTCATTTCCAACAAGACCGACGGGCGGAAGAAACCTCTTCTGAGATATTCAGTGCTAACGTATCAGTTGTTTATACAGAAACAGAACTAAAGTAAAATAATTGTATACAGTTCAGATTTCTGTTTTCTGTAATAGTAAGGTGACCTTTCATGTCACAATAACAGAGATACGCAGGTAAATCTCTAGCTGCAATAACTGCAGGTGACTTCCAGTGCAAGGACATTTTGGAACTTGAATTAGTAGTGGCTGCTTCAGAGGTAACTCGGATGGATTATGTCGTAACAGAGCTATGCAACACTTTGAATGCAAGTCTAAGTGATCTAGGGCACAAATATTGGTCTGTATCTGCTCAATGATAATGAAAATGTACTGCTCCTACTTAATGTACTTTCTGCCATGCACCTGAAAGTGTTAACCAAGAAAACCATTGTGTAACTGGCCACTGGCATGTCTGGTTAGGGTTTCAAGCTGTGTGGGGCATATTATCCGTAGTGCTGTGCACGAGGTGCAATGCCTACATCTAATGCAGCTCATTTCCTCAGAGAGTTTCAGTGTGTTTGAACCTGGAAGTCTCCTTTAAAATGAGTTTAAAATATTACTAGATTTTTTTTCTCATCAATACTCTCAGGATTATGACTAAACTGAGGCATGAGGTTAAGTAACTTGATTTTTCTATCATGTCAACTGGCGTGGACTGTGCTACAGGGCTGCTATTTATGCCTGTTTTAAAAATAAAAGCAAAACAATTAAATGCTGTTTTAAAAGTTTTTACTAGTAGGACAGAAATTCAGCACGTGTAGTGGCAGGGTGATACCGCACTGACCGGTGCGTTGTAATCCTGTGAAGGAGAAAGATGAAAATTAAGACAGGCAAGCAGTTAGATTAGAATCATAGACTGGCAGGTTGGAAAGGACCTCAAGGATCATGTAGTCCCACCTCTTCAGTAAGGTCTGATTAAGGGTCGAGATTATTTAGAAAACACTATGCTGCTTTTCGCTGGTCTGTGGATTTCACATGACATGAACCCAGTGAGGGTCAGGTTTCAGAGTCAGCTTAACTTTTCATACTGGGATGAAGAAAAAGGTGGGGAAAAAAACTTAAGTGTTCCTTATCAGCAGAAAAGATGATGAAAGGAAAGTACTGTGTAACCCCTGGTTCTGCTGGAGACAGTCCCTTCATAACAATCCCGCTTTCAAAATCGGTATTTGCTTCTGGCAAGAAGTTCCAAAACTGCACTCTAGTGTCTCTCCGTTACT
The DNA here is from genome assembly GCA_033439905.1 of Ceryle rudis. NCBI lineage: Eukaryota > Metazoa > Chordata > Aves > Coraciiformes > Cerylidae > Ceryle > Ceryle rudis. Next base: position 29,616 of record JAAGNO010010847.1, read on the forward strand.
TGTAGCACTGGTTTTGGCCATGACTTTCAAGGGCTTTGAAGTACTTTCTAAGCTGTGTCAGGATCCCCAAAAGAAGAAGGGGGGGGGGGAACCACCTAAAAAATCATGAGTTCATCATCTTCCAAGTGAAGCGCTTCCTTACATACCAAGATTTCCTTCAGCTTGGAAGAATGTGGCCATGGGGAAGCTGCTATCTTTTAAGTTTCTCAGGAATTTACTAACTAGAAAGAAAGATCTTTGCCTTCCGTGTTGAAGTGCTTTGAGATAGTTCAGCAAAAATAGTATATCATGGGGACTTGATTATTTTGAGAAACATTTACAGTTTTTAGAAAATTTGAATCAGTGGCTGAATTTTTAGCTGTACGTCTCTTAAGAGAAATGCAAATTATATTTCACTTGTAATACAATGCTTAATTACACTGCTTATCTTCCATGAAACATTTCACAGTAATTTGTGTATAAAATGCAGTGTCCACAGGAAAGGAAGATTGATCCAGGGAGTACTAATGATACCCACCTTAATCAACTATCAAGTGCTACTGGAATGTGTCACCTTACGAAGCCACTTGCTTAATGTGCCCCATCCCAGCACTGACTGCTCCTAATTAACTGGCATGACCTTGCAGGCAGCACAAATGGTCTGTCAGCTCCTGTCCTCTGTATTGTTAAGAACACAAAGGTAATTGTATGTTGCTCTGCAAAGTGTTTGCTGCCACCTCTAGCCACACAACTGGGCAGAAATAAATCACTTCAGGCCGGTTTCTGAAGTTGCAATGGAGTGACAGTTTTCATTTTTAGAACACTTTAGCATTGTATGGATAAAAACATTACGTAACTCAGTTGCCTTTAGTGAGTTCTAGTGTATGTGAGCCTCCCTACAAATTAGGGGCAATAATCCGTGTTTCATTAGCAAGGGAATTCAAGGGCCTGCTCCATGCAGGAGGGGAGGAGCACCTGCACACAGTGGAGTGTATTCTCCTCTCTGCTTCCATCCATGGCTGCTTCTCACCGTGCAGGAGAAAAATTGCATGAACTGTCTGGATGAAATAGATGTTAAACATGTCTGAACATTTAGGGGGCTACAGTGTTAGAGAGGCTGAACCCAATGTGTTTATACAGCGAGGAGGGTGCCTCATTTTTCCCAGCACTGTGCAGTCGAGACTGCTGCAAGTCATCTGTAAAGCTGCAAGATCATGTTCTGTGAGCTTTAAGAAGCGCAGATGAGCTTGTGGTGGCAGAAGGGGATTTGGTTTTGTTTGCTTTAAATACCTTCAAATACTTGCTACCTACCCCAGGTAGCATTTTAGGTATAATATAGAGGGGGTTGGGTTTTTTTTCATTTCTTTTTCTTTTCTGTGGGTGTTGGTTTTTTCCTTTCTTTCTTTTTTTTTTTTTTTTTTTGCCACAGATAGCTTTTCTGGCCCCAGTCCTCACTTTTTCTCTTAATCTTTAAGTTATTTTGAATGCTGGCATAATTAGATCATCAGCTACAAGGTGGGAAAAGTTGTTCAAAATGTTTTGTCACCTATTTGAAATGGTCAGTTTTCTTTTATTTTTATACAGAATTGATCTGAGATTAAAACCACCTGTCCAAACAGCTAAAAAGTTCATATTGGAATAGTTCTGTAGGGAAAAAAAAATAAATCTATTTGTGTACAGCTGGGTTTTCCTATGTGTTGGTTTATATGGCTTTACATCTGCAGGCCCCCTTTGAGAAATTCACAAGCGCTGTCCCAAAGAGCACTAGCTTGATCATTAAATTTAGAGTCAACAATTTAAAGTCATCTAAGATATGTTTTGTTTTTCTCTGACCCCACCCGTAGCTGAAAGGAAACAAACTTCTCTGAAAGTCATTCAAATTGTCCATAGTTAAGAAAAAACAAACAAACAAACGAGCGGTACGCAGGCAATCTGGCGCAATTACTGCGAGAGCTGTCAGGGGGGTATATTACCATAAGAGGAACTGACGGTGCTGTTCACGGGCTAAACCTGAAGCTTCCGCTCCCAAGGAGGAAAATGACATTTACTCTGATTCTAATTTCCTTTTCAGTGACTGTCGTCTTTTATGAAAGATGAATTTATTTTGGTTTGTGGGTAAATCGGGGGGGGGAAAAACCCAACCCTGTTCTTTTCCTTGAAGGAGCTAACTTAGGATTTTTAAATTACGGTGGCTGAAACATGGGGGGAAAATAGAAAGCTCACAACAAACACCAACCAGCTGCTTCTGCTGTATATTTAATATGTACAGCTCTATTAGATGGGCTTATTAATACATCTGCAGGTATCCTGCAACAGGGGCCAGATGGCTCAGGAGATGGATAATGGCATAAAACCAGTTGCAAACACCAACCTATTGCAGGTCAGAAATAGCCAAATGGTGTAGCCTTCTGATGTCTGTTCAGTGACCAGCACGAATGACTCTGGAGAGAGGGTCTCGCTCCAGCACCTGATCCTGTACCACTAAAACTGTCACGGGTATTTCCCCCTATGAGCAGAAAAAACCCAAAACCTGTAGGAGTGGTGACAGGTAATTAGGCAGGCGCTGTCTACATGTTAGGAAGGAGCTGATGCTCCTTTGTAGGATGCTGCAGGACATTTGTTTTATTTTGGGGAGTAACAAGAGACAAGACCCAGCAGGTGACAGGCTCTCCAGAGGTTGGAATGGGTCGGTGTCCACAGCTGGTTCCTGGGCTCTGAAACACGCACACAGTGGGGTTCCGAAATTGGCATCAAGGGCTACCCTGGAAACCTGCCAAGGGACTGCAGCTCCCGCTGACTTGCACAGGCCCGACTATGGTGGGTTATGGTTTTAAATTTACATGACTGGCTCTGTGGTCCTGAATTGCATATTGAAGCGTAGTCTTAAGGAAAGCCTTTTATCTGTGTCTTCCGAAAAACTAGGCAACAAATATTAGGGGGAAAAAATAGGTGCCAAGCTCTGTGTTTGTGCTTGTTTCTCAACTTCTATCTTCTAAAGGTTTAGAAGTAGTTTGTTGGTTTGAATTTATGAGCTATGAAACCGGTATTATTAGGTGATAGCAAGCAAAAATTTGAGAAGTTATGGTACTGCAGCTTTAATAAAGCTGGTATAAAATGAGTTGTAGAGATGCAATACAAACATGATCTTGCTTTCTCTGTTTGATGGAGCCATAAAGACTCAGGTTGATATTCGTGGGATGCCTGAACCTGCAGAAACTCCATTTAATGGTCAGCGTGTATTTTTCGAGAGACCCCACCTGTGTGTGGGTGTTACCTTGGCGCTCGGGGTACCATGGCACCGTCGTGCTACAACCTACACCTTGTGTCAGATCCCTTGCGTCACTTCCGGTTTCAAGCATCAAAAGTAAAATTAATGGGTCCTATCTCTGACCCCAGGAAGGCAATCCTTTGCTTTTAATCGTTTCAGCTGCTTTTGGAATTAAAGGTGTGGTGTTACCTGTACTGCAGGAGTGCACTTGAAGGCCTTTTCTGCTGTTAGGCACTCGAGGTGCACCCCATACCAAATGGAGTGCGTGCAAAGGGCATTACTACAGCAGGAATCCAGACTGCGCATGATTTGGCACCCAGCTGGAGGGGGAGTCACTGCCTGACGTTGCCCCATTGTAAGTCTGGGGGTGTGCTTGGAAAAGCTGTTGAGGGTGGTCTAGGGAGGTATCCTTGACACCAAGATAAGCATGGCTCCAATATCTCCGTCTCTCGAAACACTCGGGTTATTTGTCCCTTGCAGCTCAGTTTGTAATAAATCACTCTGATGGCCGTTTAGTACAACAGTGGCCTGGTGCTGTACTTCAAATAATCCCCCAGTCTCCCCACTTTGCAGGGCATCTGTCGAAACTGAAACTCCTAATCCCCAGATGCTAATGGATATGGCTGTCAAACAGAGTCACTTCCAATTAATTACTGGTTTGGGAGTTGTTCACATGCTGGTTCTCAGTGTGGTTGGGTTTTTTTAATTTGTTTCTCTGTTAAGCTCTTCCTGATGTGTTTGTTCGTGTGTGTGTGTGTCATCGGATGTACGTCTGAGAAGTCAGCGATGTTAAAACACAGGCCCTTAACTGGTTTAAATAGCTTCACCTCCATTGCTTCCTTCAACCCATAGCAGTTTGCACTTGCTGAGGATTTAACTCAATATAATGAATCTCACCATCAAAATAAAACATGTAGAATCAGTAAATAAAAACTAGAGAGCAGTGTTAGATAATAAATGTAAAATCTTCATTATTCCATGGAATAAGAGAATTTGACATGAACATACAACTTCATTATTACAGCCGAAGAGGGTGGTTACTGGAACTTTTTGTTAGTATGACCAGGCAGTAAGAACTGTTCAGTGGACTTGGGGAGGTAAAAGCAGTTACAGCAAGTCTAAAATTACAGCCTGTGAGACTTCATGGGGAAGAATCCAGTTTGCAGTGTTCAATCTGAATCCAACAAGAATTTGTTTCCACTATTCACTTGATCTGCTAAAGCAGATAAGTAATTATCATATCTAAAAGGAAATAACTTTTATTTATCGAGCATGCTTTCAAGCTGTCAGCAGTGGTAGATGTGAAGCAACATCTATCAGACAGAGCAAGAAGGTCCTTGGCTAAAATTGGGTATATTTGCCTTTACAAGGTAAGGATCTAACCAAATGCTTTCCTAGCTAGCAGAGGGATATATACAATTTCATAAATCAATCTTAAATCCATTCTGTACTTCTGCAGCTATCCTTCATTCATGCCAGGTGTCCTACCTCGAGAGAGTGCTGTAGCTGCCTGTTTAATATCTCCTGGCTGGTTAGAGATGGTGATTTTTTTTTTTTTTCTCATCTGTGGACTCCTTTGGTCATGTACTTCAGTTTCCCTTGATGTTTTTAAGGAAGTGCTGTTAAGTAAGTCCTTTAACTTTCCATCTCTCCTCTCTTGGCATCACTTATCTTCACACATCGCTTTCAGTCTGCCCCTAAATTCAGTCTGGCTCTTTGCTGTGTATCTCCTTAATGTTCACGCATGGTAATGCTTTATTCTTCCACTCATGTGTTAGTCAATTTTAATGCATAGGAGGGAAAAAAGGGTTTTCATGCTGTCTGCTGTCAAGTACATTTAAGGGCTTGTATTGATGGAGGAGAGAAAAAAAACTGTCTGGGGCAATTAAATGCACTAGTGAAGCAGAGGAGTTTCCTGACTGCAGGGTCCATATGAGCATAATCCTTCCAAGAGCTGAGAAACTCGCATCCTTTGCTGGAGCCACAGGGAGCTGAAAGGCTCTGAACACTTTGCAGGAGCACATCATGACATTTTTAGAGAAGCCAAAGAATATTTCATGAGGACGACTCTATGAAACATTACTCTTGCATTGTAGGGACCTGCAGGTTTTATGGTGCTGCCTCGTTCAGTGCAACACCAGTGTCAACATCGCAAGAGCCTTGGCAAAGCTTTAGTTAAGAGATAAAAATGGAAAATGCTCTAGTGAGACCTAGCTTTTGCTGATCTCTCTGATGCCATCTACAGCACTGGCACCGCTCTATCATGCAGTCACGAATAACCAAACCTAACCATGGCAGTAGGAGTGCGATAACTGGAGACAGATGTGCTAATCATCTTGCCTCTTTCTTTGGTCCGTGAGGTGATTAGTTGTTATGCAAATAGCTGGAATCACATCTCAAAGTGTGATTTTTTTTTTTTTTTTTTTTGTAGTTTGAATTTGTTAATAAGCTAATCGGTGTGCATATTAAAAAGGATTCTTATGGTATTTACACATGTACAATAAATGATTTTCAATCTTTTATCAGCTTGGCTGCAATAAAGAAAATCAATTAAATGAACTAAAATGCCATGTTCAGTACTAGGGATTAGTGCTTGCAAAGATTTAATTTCAATAAACAATTTCTGAGAAGAAAAGATAGATTTGGGGGATTTTTTTTTGTGTCTTAACTAACTGGCTTACATATTTTCAGATATGTTTCAGTTAATTTAAATGTTCCACTTGTATGTTCCTCTCCCCATCTATTACCGTGTTCACCAAACAAGAAATGAATGTGCTAAGCCAGAACAAAAGTGTAATCCTTTAAATTACACTGAAATCTTAGAGAGGGAAATGTAAGAGAGGTTTCACTGATACACAGCTTGCTTCTAGTGAATGTGGATCAAGTGCAATAGAATTGGTTCAAAATTAACTAGCTCCAAAGCAGCAAAATCCTGCTCTACCTTCCTTCTAGAAACTTAAGTTATTCCACCTGAATTGGATGAAGCTTGAAATGCCATCAAAAAATAACCCTGTTCTGCTTTCTTCATCCCTCTCTGCCTCAATATGCCTTGCTGGCTAACAGGGGACAAATACAGCGTCCAGTGTGTTTCTGCACTCAAAATGTAAAAATTCTTCATAATAATATTAATGGTGATGACTCTTCATTTCTGGGGAGGTAGAATGTGGAGGACCTATAACTGTAAATGCTGTTTAAACAAGGTGCTCCTCAAAAAACCAGTTGTTAAGATACTTCAGAAGGATAATGTCGAGGTTTAGGATCAGGGCCTTCCCCTAGACAAATGACAGACGCTCTCTGTTAACCCCTCTCCCCTCCCAAAAGAGAAAAGAAAGGGAATAAAGCAGACACACATATGGACAGGAAAACAAAACCAGCTTTAATGAAAATAGTAATTAAAAAATAGAATATATACAAAAATATATATTAAACCAATATTGAACCCAACCCCCTGATGGAGCTGCCAGAAGCAGACACTGAAAATCCGCCGTTAACTTCAGCCAGGGCAGTCGGTTAGAAGAGACCGAGCTGAAAAGTACAATCACTGAACAGAAATAGTTCTGCGCTAACTCAAACCAGGACAGGAGCTCTGCTGGTTTAAGAGAAGACTGCAGAATTTCTGCTGAGTGGGAAGGGAGCTGATACTTAAAAATTTAGTAATTAAATTTGCTGCTGTTTCCCAATGACCTTACATACTGATTTAGTTCTCCACTCGAGCCTCACTGAAGTTCAGCAGTATTTCTGCTGCCTGCAGTAGGCTCTCTCTAAGTGTGTGTATGGACCTGCACGGCCACACTTGGTGAATGTCCCTTAAGCATTTCTTTCTATTTATTTTTTTCTTTAGCGAGGGTGCAGCAGCCTGAAGCAGCGTGCAGGTGCTGGTCCGTGCTGGAGCAACCTACTGACATTCTCCTCTTGGTAAGTTCAGCTCAATGTTTTCAAGAGTGGATTAAGCTGCGCTGTTGATTTAGCGTGGAAAATCTTTGTTAAAATATTCAACCAAGGCAGGCTAATAGCAATATTAAACTCGAAAGAGTCAGCATTCTTTTAGAATGTCTTTGGGGCAGAAGAGCCAATCTCCACTGCAGGCAATAGGAGTCTTACTGCTGTTACTGTAGTAGATTAAAATATATTAAAACACATACACATATATGCACACACACATTCAGCAGCCACAGAATAAAGCCGGATTAATCATCCCAGCCAACCAGAGTTGCATTTCTAGGTGATTCCCTGACTGATGGATTCTTATTCAGTATAGGTTACATATACAGTATTCAGATTAGAATTATATTGGAGGAAAGACTAGTGAAAACATGATGATTGTCTCGAGGTTGAACAATTACAATCCAACTAACTACACTGTTTAAATACTCATTTTATGAAAGACATTCATTAAGCCCTTCATCTGGTAAGTGGCTCTCACTTAAGACTCATTCCAGTGTTCAATCTCTGATAGAACACTGGGAAAAAATAAAACCATAAAATATTAAATGCTCTCCTCCTATTTTGGACAGTGTGTCTTGACAGTGTATCCTACACTTCATTTACAACGAAGCTAACAAGTTTTGCCACTTAGCTCTGAGGCAGAAAGTATTTGCTACTAAGGGTTAAAATGAGAATTGCTGGGGGAGCACAGATAGACAAGTGAAAGGCCCTTGACTAGCCTAATACTTTTGAGACTTGCCCTGAACCATCATTCTAAGCTCCAGGGTCGATAACGTTTAGACACACTGCATGGCATCCAGTGTAACACACGCGACCATCCAGCGTAATATGTAACACCAGCATCAAAATGGCATGAAATGGGATCCGTGTACATTAAGGCTTTTTAATCTCTTAGCTTGTGTTTTGTTCTGTCTTCTTCAGAGCAGCTTCCACCAGTTACTGTACGGACGTAACAAGTACAGCTGTAATTTCATGCACTTGCTAAACCACCTATTGTTGAATGGCTGGGTCTTAGACTGACTTGCAGCACTAGCATTATTTTTGCCATGTTCTGGTCTTAGACATCTGCCTCTCTAGCAAAAAAAGCTCCCTTTCAGAGGGGAGAGTATCTGCATCGCTTTTGTCTTTGTGCTGAAATCCTTTCTGTCAGAGTAACACATTATTTGAAGACAAACTAAAAAAATAAAAAAATCCACATATATTATTAGACAGAGGCTAGCCACAGGGGCTCTGCGGCTGCCTTTTGGATAAGCTCTTAAAATTTGAATTCTTATAGCAGTATTTTGTGGAAGGCCAAGCTTTTTCAGGCTACATCTGCCTCCGTACTCTCTGTAAAGTCTGCCAGGAATATTCTGAATGCAGAGTTGACCCACAGTCACCAACCACCCTCTGGAGCTGAAGACACTGGTCTCAGCTAAAACCTGCCAGCAGAGCCTTTAGGATGATGCTGTTTCAGACAGGAGGCCAAGAGCTAGCAGGCCTGGGGGGCTGCGGCTTGGTCCCCACCACCTTGCAGTGCCTAAGGCTGTGGGCAGTGCCGGCTGCCCCTTGAACCCTACACTTTGGAGGGTGGCTGTTGCCCTCTGGCTTCCACCTGCCACAATCTCCCTCCTCCAAGCAGGTCATGCACTCAACTCCTGGCCACTCGCAGCCCCTCCAGCCTGTACCGTCCCTGCAGTTGTCACTGCAATCTTGTCCTCCTGATAGATCCTTGGGCCCTGTCTAGTGTCTTAAGGCACAGATGGGGAGTTTCAACTCTTTTTGTGGCTTTATAATGAGCACAGAAGTTGTAAATGAGTACAAGATGCATAATTAATTTGACTTCTGCCTTCTCCATCCTCCTCCAGCATGTGCCAAGCCCTAGGATATAGGCTTTTCTGGGATGAAAAGCAGGATGAGGGAGCAGAGCAGGACCAGGCACTGGGGGATGCCTCCATTTTGGGATCGTGCTGTCGGCTGACAGTGAAACATGGCAGGATGTCCTGGAAGGGAGGGAGGATCAGCTCAGCGTGAGGGAACATTTAGTTATTATTTCCACTAGCGTCTGATGAACAAATGTAACTCATTAGTTTGTCCCAAAACAGAGGGTTGTGTTTTCTAGTATTGTCAAGTGTTTTTACAAGCTGCCCTGGTGGATGTTTTTTTCTTCCACTAAGGTTTTCTTTCTTTATAGCCATTACTCATAAATGGGAGAGTTTGGGTTAGTAGGAGTACCTTAAAAGCTGACTAGAGAACACCACAAATTCAACAGATGCACATAGAATCGTTTTAATAGGGTGCTTAGTGGGTCCTACCCAGCCCTTGTGCCAACAACTGTGCCTGACAGAACGGTTATAATAATAATCCATTCCACGCCTGATGTTTTTGCAACACTGATTTATTCAGTAGCAATCATGAAGGATTATTCAAAGCACAGACCGTTCAGCGGGATGAAGAACAATGCCTTCACAAATGCAGGGTAATCAATGATTTCTATTTTCTTAGCAAGAATACTTTCAATTGTACTGCAGACAGAATTCCCTCTGGTTAAATAAGTTGCTCAAGTGGAAAATTTTATTTAGCAGCATTTGGTATGAGTCTTGCAAGTCTCCACTGAGTCATTAGGGGTGGTAAAAAAAGTCCACTTTAGCTGAGAGTTATATTCTGGCTCCTTCCTCTCAGGAAATGTTCAAGGCCAGGCTGGATGGGGCTTTGAGCAACCTGGTCCAGTGGGAGGTGTCCCTGCCCATGGCAGAGGGGTTGGGACTTGATCATCTTTAAGGTCCCTCCCCGACCAAACCATCCTACGATTCTCTGATTCCTGGGTGAATACTGTTGTGAGAGGTTGTAGTCACCCTGCAGGTATTTGCTAACACCTCTCCTCCCCATCCACTCAGAGCAGCCATGGGAGCCCTTGGTCAAGGGCTCCTGGAGAACATTACCAAGGTTTCTAAAATTCCCCAGCTATAGCTCCAGACAAAACAACCAGGATGCTTAAATTTGATGGAACTTGGTTTTATTACATCAGTGTTTATCAGAAGCCTCTAGACTTCACTGATCATCAGCAAGATCAAATTTATGCCTTAGTTTGGTAACAGCCAGGTTGACCAGAGCTCCAGGAAGCTACAGAGGGCTAACTTCAGTCTTACCTGCACTTCATTTATTTCTCTAGTACCACAAACAATGTACATGTCTATCACGAGCAAAAGGTTGCTGGATGATGTTCTGTCATGCTTCCTACAGCTTCACTGAGGTTTCCAAACATGCTAATTATTGTCAGGAAATGCCAGCAGAGCATCATGCTCCAAATCTGACCTCACCCAGCACCAACAAGTGCACAGAACAAGCATTTCCTTGGAAAATGGGAACCCAAGTGTCAAGTTCTCTTAGTACTTGACTGACCCTAAGCTGTAAGGACCAGCCTTCTGTCTGAATGCTCCTCTGTGAGAGTGGCAGGTCTCTCCTTTTGGGGATGTTCTGCCCTCTATAGCTGTTATTTATTTGCCTCAGTGCAAACTTGTGCTGATCCAAGCCACTGGCCCATAGTGAAGTTACTAGACAGGCTGTCCTTCTCTCTGATTCTTCTTTCACTCCTATTTTTAGAGGGGAAGAAAGAAGATATTACTGTGAAATATCTTGATTGTATCTTGATGTAGAAGGGGAGGAAAATATATACTAAAGTACAGGTGGGAAGAGAAAACAATTTCTGAGAAAATGTATTTCCAGTACATATTTCACTTGGTTATCTTAGAGTTGTCTGGGTGAACAAATACGTACACTCTCTGGTCAACTTATAAACCCACGCCTGACTAACCTGTTGCTAACATTTTTACAACATTTCTGGAGCTGCAGCGTCATTGGAAGAATGAGTGAATGTGTCCTACAGCTTTTACATCAACTGAACTCTAATAGCCCCTTTCTGGATCCAGCTGGAGTCTGGCACAGAAAGAGAAGGCAGGCAGACAACTCTGCCCTTCTCTTACCTTAATGTCATGAGCTGCATTAGCTGGCCCAGGCTGGGTCCACAACCCCAGCCCGTGCTCTGCTGAGGCAGCACCGCGTTTGCGCAACCCCCAGGGCCAGGAGACAAACGAGAGCACCTCAGGAGGAACCCGAGAGAGTAATAGCAGTGCCAGCTGGAAAGGTTAAAGGGCAGCCAGCACTTGCGCTGCAGTAGGCTAGGATGGCTGGCCTCCCTCAGCACAGACACCAAAACAACAGCAAAAGATGCCCCTTTTAGCCTGCTGTGTGGAGTTACCAGAATGCGTTAACTGCAGCAGAGCAAGCAAAGCCAATTCAAACATTAACTGTTTGTCTGTGTGGGGGACATCTGGCCAGCACGCTGTCCCCTTGTGAAGGGATACCTGAGCATGCTCCCTCTGAGCTAGTTCAAGTACTGCGAGTAATCTAACCAGACTAGTGTGGCACTCTGCCCAGACTAATTTATCTGTCTTTTCAAAGGCAGGAAGGCTGACAGGTCTTCTTTATTTGGTGCCTCAGTTGTCACTAATGAGCGCTGTGTAACTAGAGCCTCTGAACAGCACAATAATCAATTTAAAACAGCTCTTGGAAGAACTCCTTGAAGTTGAGTTCTCAGCCCTGTTAATGATGCGAGATGAGAGTCCATCTACATCGACTGGCTGTCTAGAGTAAGCTTGCATGAAAACTACAGAAGTGCAACGCAAGGTAGAAAACACATCTCCATGGCTGGAAACATACACTCAGCTTCAGCTTCTGAGGGTCTTTTCAGAAATACAAGGGTTGGCCACCCTGTGCACCTACACAAAGTCAAAGCTAAGACATCAAGGACTGGGGACAGCACTCAACTTGTGCTTAAAAAAATCCCACCTGCAGGCTGTAACGACCCTGCTTCAGCTATTGCTGCGTTTTAAACTCTTCAGCGTGCTGTTCAGCCAGACCATCAGCGAGAGGGCAGCAGAGATGTGAAGCCTCTCTGCCTGGTCCTGGCTCTTTGCTTTGACATTTTTATCAGGTTTTCGCTTCTTTTGTCTGTTTAATCTATTTCATTTTCCAAAGCCATTAGCTGTCTACTAAAGTTATTTTCTTTCCAGGCATTATTACTTTTTATTTTGAGATGTTATTGACAGGTATAACGCGGGCAAACTGATACCTAATGCAGTAATAAATTAGATAGAGCTGAATCCTAGTTTCCTGATATAATCTTATTAGACGAAAGTATTCTGTTATACACGTGAGATCCTAATGAAGTCAACACAGCTGCTCATGTGTAAAAACAGCAGAATTTGATCCACTGAGTTCATCTGGATCTGGCAGCTCTCCAGATTTTCTGAACTGAACTGTTCATGTTTCAGAGATCAGTCGCCAACAGGAGCAAGTAACACTCAACGTCAGAGCAGCACTGCCCAGCGATCCTCCCCTCTAGAGCCGATTAAAACAACGTAACCTCCAGAAAGATAAAATCAACAAGTCTATTTACATTCATCGCTTTAGGGGATATTAGTTTACATTATATTGTAACATTCAAAATAATATTTATCATAGCCTGAACCAGCTCTTTGCTTAGCCCCATTTGTAAAAGTCAATGAAACCAAATTAATCTACCAGCTTTTTGTAATGGTTCACATACCTGTATCTCTGTTCCTCTAAACTGCAATTTTATGTTGTCCCCCTGACCCCACTTTTGTTCTAGTTTTTATATTAAACTCAGAACAAAATGGTCTGTCTGCTCTTTCTCTTCAAACTCTGCCATAGCCTTCCAGAAGATGGTGATCAGTACCTCCCCTCTTCCACCATGCTCTTTTCCACTCTGGCACAGGCTACGTCTGCTTCGGATTTTTTTGTTCCTAACCCCGACAGAAGCTCTAAGATACAATCTTTGTTCCTTTTCTAAATGTCTAATGAGCTCATCTGCTCTGATAACATCTCAAGAGCTACTGCATTTTTTCCACTGGTTTTGATAAAGGATGTCTTACCCAGGCAGTATCTTCCTGAAAATAGCATCTCTCTTACCTAAGGCTACTTCATTCACTTCTTTGCTCAGAGGTGAAATAATACACTTACTGTTCCATTATGCTACAGCATTGTTTAGCCTGTTAGTGTGGTATGATTCTCATCATCATTTTGGCCATGCATTCTTTGCAGGTGCCTACTCCTGTATATTATCTGTACATTGTTTCTTGTAATTTATTTTAATTCAGTTCAATAGCATAGAGTGTTTTCATGATGCACTCGCACAGTCCCAAGCCTGAAGGGTTTCTAATAACAAGAATTTATAAGCACTGCACAAGTATAAATTACAAAGTCAACACTGTCTTTAATTTATATAGAAGGAATATCAACTATCATTTCAGAGGGGGTTTTACTGCATACATATTCTCATGCTTGCCACTCCTAAACTAGATATCTAGAACAGGGAGCTTCTGCATAGTGTAAGATACTGGAAATGCAAGATGATGAAATCATCTGTGGAAATTATTTCAAAGAAAACCAAAGCAAGCAAAGAATACTCAATATACTGTGACTTACACAAACACAAAACCAAACCCCAAACACACGCAAAAAACAACCCAAGAAACATCCTAGTGACATTAGAAGCTTCCACTATTTTCTTCCACATTTTCATATTACTTGGCAGACAAAAGGAGTGAAACTAATGATAAATTCCAGTAAAGTTTGATACTTTGTCTTGTAACAGGGTGGGGGATGAGGGGGGAAGTGTTTTTTTTCCAAGGTATGCCTTGAGTCTGAATTGTACAGGAACTTCAACACTAGTATAAGAGGGAAAAATATATCACCACTCCTATTTCCTGAAACACGCACGGGTTCAGCACTTCAAAACCTCTAGCTCACCCCACTACCTCTGAAAGACATGCCAGCAGGTAACTGCTTTTGGAACTAGTACTTTGGCCTTAGAGAAGACCATATTTAAGCATACTTTATTCTGTAGGTCTTTCTCAGAACTCTTTTTCTGCCAATATGTAAATAAGATGCTAATGGAGAGGTGTGCAGGGAAAACATATTCTGACACGTTGGCGCATAGCATTTTCAAGCAATACACAGCACATTTATCATTATGTTAATGTGAGATCCCAAAGGCAGCATTGCCTTTAAGGCATACTTGAGCATGCCAAAGTTTTCCCTTTCGTAGGAGGCAAAACAGAAGATAGATTTGTCATTCACGAAAATGTGAAGATTCCCTGAGTTATGCACAGCAGTCAGAAACCCTAAAATAAAATAATATTTTGCTTTTGTGCAGGGATATTTTTTCATTTGCAAACCACGAGCAGTTTGTTATCCGCATTATCTTCCCTTGTAGAGATGGCATAACCAAGGCAAAGCATTTAATATGATATTTTTAAATATAATGCTGTTTGGAGTCCCAGGCAGGTGGGCTGCTAATGGCATTAAAGACCAGCGGTTGCCTTTTCTTTTGTAACTTATACTTGAAAAGAAGACTGCCTAGATAAACAAGCACGCAAACAATCGAAGCACACAAGATCAGAGAACTCCTAAAGTGTTTGCCCAAGCCACTTGCTCAAGGTCAGACAGCAAGTCAGCATACGGGCTGGGTAAAGATTCGTGACTCCTGTTTCTCAGCTCATTCCAACCTTCATGTCAGGTAATACTCCAGAAGCTTAAAAGATGTTCCAAATGTCATATGAATCTTTGAAAAGAGATGCAAATCTCAAGGATATGGCTTCTGGTAACATTCTGAGAATAGCTTTTTCCTGTGAGCTCCAGGTGATGAGATTTAGCTGTATTTCTGTATCAGCAAATGTCTCCGAACTTACAGGTAGCCCAAGTTTAATTTGAAGATGTAATTGATAATGACTTACCCAGTAGCTCCTTATTTTTCCTTTTCTACTTCTTTCAAAAGCAAGACACAGAAATAACAATGAAAATATACAAAATTTAAGATGAAGGAAACCCTTCCAATACAGAACTCAATGATTTGCTGGTTAAATCCAGGTCCCTACTGCCACGTTTAAATATAGATGATGCACAAATGCATCAAGAATCACTTTAACAGCAGCTCAGTTTCTTCGCTTTCTTCTCTCCTTACTAAAAGGCTGCACCAGAAAATTGCGCCTCATAAAACCTAGATCCCAGACATTTGCAAACTATTGGCTATCCTCAAACCACTTGGCAAAAGGCAAACAAAGAACAGCCACTTTGTTTCTTCACCTCCAGGGTGAAATGGCACGTGACGGGTTCAGAGGACGGACTGGACAGAAGTGTGTGCTCCCATTTCTGTTTTAACCAAAGCACCCTGCCACCTCTTGGGTATCAGGATGCAGTTTGCTACTGTTAGGAACTTTCTATTCCGTTACTCAGTGACAATGGGCTCAGGTATCAGAAAGATGTTCTGGATCATCATGGATGATTACATCCCATCTGGGCCTGCTTACACATTTACCTGATTTGGCTGAGAGTGTACACGGTGGCACAAACACGTCCTTAAAGAGGTACAAATAACCCGGCTAAGGAATACAGGACTATTAAAAAAGGAAACCACGAGTTAACAAGATAATTAAAAGCAAAAAAAATAAATGAAGAACTGCGAGTTGGATAGAAAGCTCAGTAACGAAGTAGCGCAGTAACTGTGAATGACTTTCATTAGCTGCGCTCTTCACTTAAATGAGGTAATTTATAGCAGCACTGCTGCCCCAGAGCTAGTTTTGAGCCTTCGCTTGCTATTGGCATTAAGGGGCATAAGCTGCAACATCAGAATCTGTATTTCAGGTGCTTCACAGTCTGGGCATTCAGTTCATTTACCTTCATGGCAATCAGGTGAAGCAAACAACTATTTTCCCATTATCCAATAATCCTCTTATTTACCAGCCTTTAAGCCAGTGAATTTTTATAAAATTAATTAAATAATAATATAAAATATCAATATGATACAACAAATTAAAGAAAGGTTCTTGGGAAGGCAAAATATTAGGAATAGTTGTAGAGAATACTTTTTTCTGCAGCATTGCAGCAGGCATTTGAAAGGACTGAGTACGGCCTTGCTGCGCACATCAGTAAACAGAGGAGAGTGAGTATCTGCTGCTGTCGTGACAACAGAGGAACCTCTTCTTGTTGTCCCTCGACACCACACTCAAACTGAACTTGAGGAGGGTATGTGTTGACCTTCGCAAATGTTTAGCTGCAGCCCCCTTAAATGCCTGCTTCCCGAGCTGTGACACTAACGAGCAAAGGTGTTTCAGGACTTAATGAACAATGTACACCTCTTCTTACCTGAGTGCACAGGTAACGGCCCAACTTTATCAGCACTTGCCACCCAGTCCAAAGGAGCAAGGAATGACTGAGCTTCGTGTGTCAGTGATCGATGCACTCTTCTTTTTTCTTTATGGCACTGTATGGTAGATGTTCCCATATCTACAGATGTTCGACTCGATGTAAATAGTCCGGGAGATGAACATAGGTCTCAGAAAAGCGTGTCACGAGTTCTCCCTTCACGTTGCATCACCAGCTCCAGGCCCCGCCAAGGAAGGAGGCTGCTATGATAGTATAGCACAGCGCACGTACGCACCGGAACAGCAACATGAGCGTGCCCACGAGCAAAGCCAGCTGGAGTCTCAATGGGCAAGGCGGACACGAGAGGGAAAGGCGAAGGCAGTATGGGGACCTGAACCGAGCAGCAGAAAAGTCATGCTGCGGGTTAAGGATGGAGCCATGGTCCTGAGCTCTGAGCACCACCGTGTCCAGACTCAGACCTACAGACGCTCCAGAGTCCTTGCAGAACTAGCTTTAGGGCTGGCAGTGATGTCTCTGTGTCACTCACCGTGAGGCTCTGTCTCTGGGCATGGGGGTTAATTGCTGGGAATGTCAAATGAGAAGGGCTAATGATAAACCCAAATTTCAGTATTGCCCATGAACCATCTGATTACTTGGGTAACACTGTGGGAGTAAAGCCCTCTAATGCAATCGTCAGTTTTTACAGGGGGTTATTTTTTATATATATTTGTACATTTTTATGTACAAACACAGGCACACAAATACATTTTCTCATTCTAACCGTGCTGAGACATGAAACAGGAAGCCTAGGTCTTCCTACCAGTGCCAAGATGCCACATCAGCAGCACTAAGAGAAGTGAAGGACCCCCCAGTGTGCTTTACCTCTTTGTTAGTACCGATGCGATGCTTATCTCCCTGCCTATTATCCAAAATTTATATACATTTATAACATAAATGTATATATTACAACTGTCTAGAAGTTTCCTGAATTTTCAGCAGCTTTAAGGATTACTTTGTGACATGTTCTTACAAGTCATAATTTTTGTTCCAACTGCAGCTTCAGTACCTCCTCTTCATCTGGAACTGTTGTCTGACTGCTAATGAGATAACTGGGTATATCAACAGTTGCAACTATTCCTACAGAAACTTTTGTGCAAGTAGTGACTCAATCTTTCACCGTTATTGCTTTAAATATAGCTAAAGAAATATAACTAAAGGAATCATCTGGAACTGTGAATACTATCACAAATTTGTCCGTGTCCACCGCAGACACCCGAGTATAGATTCTTACAGTCCCCTTCAAAATCCATGTTTTTCTCTCATTAAATACCATTGTTTGCCACTGTTTTGCCTTTTGCTTTACCTGTTCTATTTCAGTTGGAAAATTGTATTATTTTTTTTTCATTTTTCACATTACTGCATTTCTCAGCTTTAACTTATTGCCATTCAATTGCCCAACATTTAAAAACAGAATGGCATTCAGTCCCCAAACGTATCACAGAGGAGTCCTAGCCAGAAGGAGATGTCTGGTTAATCGCTACTTCGAGCTGTTACAGCTACAGCAGGAGAACTATAGAGAGATTTGCTTTAAGAAGTAAAGCATGGAGCATGCGAGGGCTGCCAAAGACTGTCTTTCTAAAGAAAAAAGAAAATTCCGACCCCCACAAATAAATCTGTTCTGTGTGTTTGTAACAGTAACGCTTTCCTGCAGTCATACAGGTATTTGTTGAAGCCATGACACCTGATCATGGAGACTCAAATAATTTGCAAGCACCTTAAGACCGACGTTCAACTTACCTACAGTGCACTCAGGATGCAGCACAGTGCTGCAGTGCCCTGAACAAACACTGTGCTCATGCTCATGGTCCACCTCACTGCTCTGTAACAGCGACCAGAACACATGGAAATGGCTACACCAGTAAAGTCTTCTCCTCAGGAAAGTTAATCCCTTTGTAGTCATTAATGTGGCATTCCTAGTCTAGCAGCAGTTCTACGTGTATGGCTCACAGGGGAAAAATACCTGTATTTTAAACCAGAATCAGTGTTATTCAGTAGCCTGCAGTGGCTACCTTCTGTCTTAATAACTAATGCATAAAGTGTCTCAGATGCTCAAGCATCTACTCAGGAGGCCCCAATGACTCTGAAAAAGTTGCAGATAATGTGCTTGCTCTCAGACTTCATCTTTCAATGAATTCGGAAAAGATTTTGTATCTGAAGGACTTTAGGTACAGCAAAGACTCTTTTTTTCTGTGTTATACCCATATCAGGACTGTGATAACTGTTCGCTTCCTTATCAGAGAAAGAGACCTTCAGAAAGCCTGTATGAGCTTGTCAGGATTTACCAGGAGTGCTTTGTGTAGTTTCTCAAAGATCCAGCAGAGCATGCAGGATAAAGCTCATTCTCCTGGGAAAGCTAGGAAAGACCTTCTTGCTTTGCCCTCCATGCTGGGTTTCTCTTTTCCTTCATTAAAGTGGCATTATTTTCATTACCAGAAAGTCATCAAGTAGCATATTTGTTATTTACACTGTTTATTAGCACATGGGTGTCATCCCTGGGAGACAAGTTACTACCCCAAAATAATTATTGGCTATTAGTTACTACCCCAAAACTTTATAGTCCAGGAGCAAGTAGAGCAGGCAGCACAGCTATCAACATAAACCAGCATCCCCACCTCCCTGCCTGCACACTGCCAGGACAAGAAGTGATTATTCCAACAGAGTAACAAAATTAAAGATCCATGAAGGTGTGCTGGGGCATTTGCTTAGAAGAGGACTACATCAACCCTTACACCCTCAATACCAACCAGGGAATTTTACTTCAGTCTGTGCGCCGAGTATCCCTGCACGGCACACTGAAAGACAGACACGTTAAAGACATACAGCGAAGCTTCCCCCTTGCAGGAAGTGCCTGCATACTGTTTGAGGTGGATGAGTTCGTTCAGAATATAAAATAATTAGTCATTATCAATAGTAATAAAACCTGCAGTAATTCTGCGTGACATTACGCTACACTGTCTAGCCAAGAATGCAAAATACTGCTACTGCTGAATCAGAATGCTGTAAAAAGTGGTGAAAAGCCATCTGCACCGCCCAGTCTGCGCAAAGATGATGCTCTGGTGTTGTATGGCTATTTAGTTCTCGTGTGAAAATCATACATCTATTATGTTCTTTTCATACATGAAAACTGTAGGGTTTTTTCTTTAGTCCGAAAGCTGGCATAGCCTGTTCCACACACACACACACACCTGCCCATCCCCTTCACTAGCACCAGTTCTGGCCAACCCTGAACACACGTTACTGCTCCTGGTATGAAATCAGAGGATATAGTTTCATGCACAACCATATACATGATGACCAGACTGACCCAACAGAAGACTTTGCAACCAAAAAGATATCGTGGTTTATAGCTAATGATCTTTTGCTGTGATAGCATCTACTTAAACAAAGGTTTTCTTGCTTTAGCTGCAATTGTTCTGGTTAATTGGAGGACTTGCCCTTCCTTTTCTTTAAGCATTCATTCACCTATTCCTTTGCAGTGGCTGAAAACTTGGTTGAAACAATTTCTGTGTGAGAAATTCCATTGAGCTAAAGCTGTTTCCTTAAATATATAATACCATTTTGGGGGGAAAAGAAAGAGTATTTACAGTACTGTTAGACTGTTCAGCTCTTTAGGAGTATGGATTTTAAACATTTAGGAATGTTCATAGATTATGTCCATTTCATTTGTTATGTATTTACTTACTACATAGATTTTAAGGATACAGTAGAGGAAAAAGGTTGACTAGAGATTTTCCCACTGTCAGTAGGTGGACTGTGGCAGTGACACCTTATTTCAGAAGTTCTTGCCCTTACAAGAAAATAATAAATCTCTGTGCTCCCTTTGTTTCTAGAATATATGATTAATGGATCTCTTACAATAAAGGTGAAAACATATGCAGTGATGCACAGATTTAATTCCTATCTACTTCTATTCAGGAGAATTTTCTGCAGCATGTGGTGCTGCTTCGAAATCTCCTGTAGCATATCGGCGCATTCAAGCCACTGAAGGCTTGGCTTAGATCTCATTTTTGCTATAAAATCCCCATTGTACACCATGACTTTTAAGTCTTTGAAACTGTGCCTACAAAACAGCTGGGCAGTCTTAAGGAGGTTTAAGGGCTTTAGATTTAATACTGGACTATATGCCCTGGTGGACTTGGGAATGACAAATGCCGAGCCCAGGCAGTCCCATGGAGCCTTCGGCTGGCGCTTGCTCTGAAAGCCCCACACTCCAGGCTTTCGCTTATCTCCCACCCTGTGGCCAGTAAGGTACTTGAGAAAGGGAATTTTTGGCATTGAAAAGAACTTGGAAATACCATTTTACCTCCTCTGACACCTTCTGAGAAGGATAAGTCTTTCCTAAATTTGACACAAAGCCAGAGCCTTGAATCTTCTTGCTGCTGTCTGTGAGTGGGGAGGCAGGGGAAACGCTTGTATCGATTACAGAAGGTTAACCCCAAAGGGACTGAAAATGTTTTGGGTTTGTTTTTTTTTTCCACACGGCTTTAATAAACACTGTGTGGGCTGCAGAGATGGTAAAATGTTGAAGTTGTAAGCCGTGTCTAACGGCTTTAGTAACATTGCTACGTAAAATGGGAGGTGCAGAATTCATCCGATGCGTATGAACTAGGTGTACATAGGAAAGTGTATTCCGTGTGTATGAACTGTGCCCTATGCTATTCAAAAGACCATCTGCTTTTTTTCAGCCGATTAGATAGGAGTAATCAAAAAAAAAAAAATTCCTCTTATAACAATGTGGACTGTCTGCGTGGAAACAAGGTGGTTTGATATATTGCATTCATTCACAAGCACACTTTTTATCTACGGTATGGTTGCGGTTTATATATTGCCACTCAAAAGTATGTGCACACAGCTTTTTATCTAACAGTGTCTGGGAAAGCTACATTAAAAGTACCCCAGGCTTCTGAAGTTCTGTTCGATGTTTTCCAATATCATGCGTTAACAAATGTTCTTGTCTTACAGTGGAAGTGATCCCTATCAGTTGTACTTCATAAAACTCCTAGAGCTTTCATTTTTACACACCTTCACATTCCTCACAACCAGTGGTATTGATATGCCATATAACAGCCTATCTCTAGGATGACTGCAGTAAATAAGTACTACTAAAAATATCACAAAGATTGATCCCTTTTTTTCCTGCCCAGTTATCTATGCTGAAATGATTAGATAGTTCCCCTGGGCATAAACACAAGTAGCAAAAAAATACCTTTGAGAAGCAGTGTAGAACATTCTGGATGATCAATGAATTTTGGGGAGAGTTGGGCAAACCTTGATGCAAAATTATACACATTAAATCACTCTCTCCTGCGTGAAAAAAGTGCAAGATCAGAAGATCTGTGGCCGTCTAGTCTACCTGAGGTTTTCCCTGGCCAGTTTGTGATGAACTTGGTTTACTGCTTCCTGAGCGGGCGAGCAGTGGATTCTGACATAGACTCCCCCGGCAGCGTAGAGTGTTTGCACTCACCCTTCAGTGTAAGGCAGTTTGGTTACGCTGCAGATGAGCTGCTCTAATCTGCAGTAACAGATCAGTAAGACTATGTGCAGTAGCCTTCATGAGGCAGTTGTGAGCTGCTGTACCTGTGTGCACTGGTGCACTCCGTGGGGCTCTGACACCCTCTTCTCACTGCCCACCCATGCAAATAATTCCCAGAAGCAGACAGGACGTTTTAAATGGCTACTCATAAGCCCCCCGTGCCCAGTAAGCTATGAGGAATAGTTTCTGCAGCAATACCACTACTCCTGTTGAGTATAGCGTGCTATGTGAAAAAAGGACACCCTCGGTATATGGGTTTCAAGTGACTGCATGAAGGGAGTGGATGTGGTGGCACTGATCGGGTGGGTGTGTTTACAACACATGGATTTATAAACATCAGCAGAAATAAAAAATACATGCACCCCTGCTTGCTAGTGTGGAGACTTCTACAAGTCTGGGAGTGAACTAAAAGAATTATGAGCAGTTGTATTTACTTCATCCTTTTGATTGGGCTTTTCAGATGTGCAGACAAGTGGCTCAGCCAGCTGAACTACCCTGTGTCTGAAAAATGGCAGAGAAGAGCAAGCCTGGAATGAGCACGGGGGTAAGTTACTTGCAATACTCCTTCAGCAACATCAAATACCACCTCGTTTCTCACAGCACCTTTACTCACATGCACCAACAGATACCACCACCTGAAAAGCAAAAGAATCACCCCAAGTACCTGACTTCTGTCCCCTAAGAAAAATACTTGCTCTTTCCATTCAACCCAGTGTCCCCAAGGCAACCTAAATGCCTTTTCCCCTTTTACCATAGGTCTTGGTAGCAGAGGCAACAGACATCTTACCATGCAGTTCTGCCAGAAGACGAGAGTTTTCCATTAGAAACTTCAGATGGAGCAGTGCTGGGTCTAGAGGATCAGGATGCAGAGGTGAGTGGGACAGAAGGGTGAGCAGCTTCCCAGAGGGCAGTGTGGGGCTTCTGTTGTCAGCTTTTTTCTCTGAAGAGGGCGAATACAGCAGCAACGCTTTAAGGAAAGCAAAGCATAGGATTAGTGGATTTAAGGCAAGTCAACAGAAGCAAAAGTTGTAGAGATGGACCTTTACTCAAAATATTGACAGCATCTTGCTTTGGCTTACACTCCCTTTATTAAGTATTGGCTTTCAGAGAGGAGATGCAGCAGTGTGATAACTTTGGTTTGGTAATAGATCATAGAGCACCAATAAAAAGGCAGCGTGTGGGGGAAGGAACCCATTCCTCCCAAAGCTAAAGCATTCCCAGCTAATGAAAACTGTGACAGAGTCATTACCACCATAGGGGTTCCGATTACATCTGTTGATACAAGATTGATTTTTCTTGGCCCACAGTCAACTGCCATCTCTGCAAACAGTTCACAGCACTACAGCCCGTGGGGGGTTATTTTAGAGCCCCTGACCTAGGCAGCACTGTTTGGTTTACTGTTTTCTTGTGAATGCTCCCAGACATTTTGGTGCCTGCATAAGTACGGGGCTCGCCAACAGCAGCCAATGCAGGTCATAAAACACTGTAATAGAGGATTTCCATTTCAGCTGTGACTCTGTCCGTCCTGGATTCCAGGCGGCTGCCTCTGATGCACTGTACTTAAGGGTGGTTTTGATTCAGGAGACATTTCCAGCCCATACAGTAGCTGTAGGTTTTATCTGCTTAGCTTTGATCCCCTCTGTATTCTCTTAAATAGAATTAAACCTGTCACATCATTCCCCCCTTCTCACTTGCTCTCCAGAACAAAACATTTATGCACAAATTAGCAACTTTAAACAAAGACAGTTCCAAGGAGTAATAAAATAAATTTGGAACATTTCAGCTCCACCTCGTATATCATTTCTTAGCAAATGTGGTGCGTTCCATCTTGGCCGACTCCTAAATCAGGACTTTTTATTTCATTTTTCCTAGCACCGTATATTTTACTGCAATTTTTCTTAATGTCTGCCATTGCTAACCTGGAATTGGGAGTGTGTACGTTAATATCCTTCTTATAACAGAGCATTAAATGAATTTGACAACGCTGGCATCCAACCAAAGCATGTCTCACTGACAAACTGCACAAACTCCATCTTCTGTTTTGACCCGGTGATTAAACTCATGGAGAAAAAAGATGTAAAGAAAAGCTAAATTCATTGAAACTTCCAACAAAGCTGTGCATTGTTCAGAGTTTTAACACAGGCTGAGGAGAGTAGGGCTGAGTGTGACCCCTTAAACAACTTCACCCAAGCTCAGTGTCTATGGAGATACAAAGTGCACGGTATCACTGTGATGCTGTTTTATTCCTTACCATGTATGCAGTTTTGCACAGCACAAAGAAACAAAAATCAAGCTACTTTCCAAAGCTGGTTTGTGTTGTCCTGTTAAATCTGAATTTAGACTTCAGAACTTTTGCATTTCCAGCAAGACTCTACGCTTGTTCCTAGCATCTCTAATTGTATTGTCCCATTACAATCCAAGTACTTACGGGTTTATCCTCACAATACTCCCTCCCATCCCACAGCAGCAAAAGTATTACCATCTTACAGACGAAGACCTGAGGCACACGGTGGCTACATGATATACCTAAAGGATTCTGAAATGCAGCGAAGTTTTATCCCACACTGAAGGGCCGCTTTTACCCTGATACTAGAATCCTACACAGTAAGAAGAAACATTAAAAAAGCATGTTAGGAGAGACACCTGGTGTGACTAGCTCAGCTGAACCCAACGGATACATGAAAGAATGATGACTTACATAAAAGACTGATGCTTTAAATTAAAGACTAATGACACTAGTGAGCGTAGTGTACTGAGTTTCATTAAAAGTGTACTTGCTTTGCAGTAAGTGATGGCTGGCTCAGAAAGAAAGAAGCTGAACCGCTTGTGGTTAACAGCAGATGTGTCACAAAATGGGATCCTTGTCGGGCTGTACTTTATCTTGCCAGATCATGGGAAGAATTCCTCCACAATACACCTGAAGAGGGTGTCTCCAAGTCACTAACTGTCCCCCCCAGTGACCTGAACCAGGATGTGTTCCATCACTTGCTGTGCCTGTGCAGTGCAACTGCATTAGTTCTTGTGCTTCCTGGGACCACTGGGGCAATTGCACACAAGAGCTCCGTGGTGGTCATGACTGCAACCATTGCTTAACATCAGTCAAGTGACAAGTCTAGAAATCAGAGATGCTTGATTTAATAAGTTTATCCAGGAGAAGATTACAAAGTGTTCCATTCAGGTTTACGAATACTGACGGGGGGGGAGAAAATAGGACACCAGACGTTTCTTGAAGCTAATAAAAGACGACACTGCAAGATGTTGCCAGTGGATGGGAACAGAAGCTACATAAATTCCAGTGATTTTAACTGACGTGATTTTTTTTTTTTGTTACTTTTAATGCAAGCCTCATGATTTAGGGACTTTTCATGAAGTCTTGTGCACCAAAAGAAGAATGAAAAGATGCCCACACTTCTTTTATGCATGATGGTGGCAATGGGGAAATTAAGCTGGGAATGAAACGCGCAACAGTTTTAAGTGAACACGGGAGGTAGAAGGGACAGACTGTGTAGATGGGTTGCGCCCATTACTTAGAGTCCTTAATTTGCATGCATATCTGGAATGAAAAAAAATGTTAACTCGGACTTTTGGACAAGGAAATATTAAAGGAGCTTTGGCCTGTACTGTGCAAAAAAGCGGAACTAGATGCCTGTCACGGCTCTTCCTCAACTTTAAAAAGCACCACAGAAGATAAGTGCCATCCCCATGTCCCACTCACAATGCATCCTGGAGAGATACTCTCTCAGCCTCATGCTGCAAATAACCTGCAAATACATGACTAGTACATTCTCAGAGGATCTGTCAGCTTTCAGGCAGAAATCTTTGATATTTCTACTTAATGAAAGCTTTAAAAAGAGAAAACAGAACAAAACTAGATGCTCAGAATGAAAGGATAAATAAACAAAACAGAAGCCCAGCATCCTTGAGAATGTACGACTATTCTGAGTCAGTATTGTACAGATAAATGAAGGCTAGGCAGGTGAGCACACAGCAGTTTTCAAGACAGCACAGTCTCGGTTTTGGGGAGGAAAAGAAAAGGAAAGACAACACATAATCCAGTCCTGTTAGCGTATGTCGTGTAAGACTGTTTTTTGGTCATACCAGACATTATCTGATGTAACAAGTTTTGTCAGCAGCTTTGACAGCACAACACGGTTCAACAGAACCTCAAAGGAGATGATTGTTTCATGTGTGTTTTGTTTAGAAACACAATCTTTTCCTGGGTTCCAGTCTTTGAAACAGTATCAGGCTGGGAGCAGACTCACACTGATGGAAGACACAGATATTTTTGCTGTGCTGACAAGATGTTCCTCCTAGACATGCTCTGTAAATGGGGGACTGTCACATGTGCCTCATTAAATGAACTGACATGTCGAGGTAGCAGCACAGGTTATTATTTATAGAGCCCTACTATTTTAGGTATACACATAAGATAGTTCCAAGTACTGTGCTTACTTTCCGAAGCTGTAAATTTGGGCATGGAATATATACAGAGAGAGAACTGAAAAGGTGAAGCATAATGAAAGGAGAAAAAAGGCGGTGAACTATTTGCAAGTGCCACCTTAAGGCTCTATTTTGCAGACCACGGCCCATTCATTACATCAGTAAATTGTCCTATTTATCCCACCTAAACTGAAGTCTTCTTGCCCAGTGTCCCTGTACCGCACTTGGTCCATTGCCGACATCTTGCTCTATGCCAGTAAAACCAAGCCAGTAATTACCAAGGACTCATTTGAAGAGAAGAAGCAAGAGCCACACATAACTCCTCATTTTCGCAGGAAAGCCTCAGGGCATGCTACAGAAATAGTGGATAAGGTAAAATGATACAGAGGAATATTGTTACTCATTGTCTCTCATTTATTTGGGTAAGAGATAATGCCAGTTCTTCGGTCGTCCAAAGTGAGCCACCACATTTCTAATTAGTATACAAAACAAGGGAGTTATCACACAGGGCTTAGGTGGGACAGTGTGACTGTCAGCTGTCCCACATACACTATAAAGGCAGCCAGGTCCTTAATTACATTCGGTGGCTTTTTCCCAGTTTGGGCCTTAAGAAACAACTCTACGTCTTACTTGTCAAGAGAGCTCCAATTCTTCGCAAGTCAGATCTGTGATTTTTTTGAGTTTGATGTGATTGAGTAGGTCACAAATGGGATTCTGCCAAAGAGGGCATTACAGGTGTACAGCTTTTAGGGGAGAAGAAAGAAGAAAAAAACAAAAAAGAAAAACACAAGTGCAAGGCACAATACAATGTGCATCAGCCCTTCCTTTGGGACTCTGCCACTGTTGCGGCAGGTAACAAGCGACCACTCCTCAAAGACCACTGACACTTTGATCTACAAGGCAGACACTTTGAGAGCATTTTAATCAGGGAGTGTTTATCTTCCCTGAATCTTGCATATAAACCAAATAAAGTCTTGATATGTGTCCCACTATCTGTAGTGCCTTTGGGAATCATAAAGAGCTTCGGGCTGGCTTTAGGTGCCTCTTCATCGCTTCTGAGAAAGGATTCCTTCAATGCATTAGTACTGGCATAACAAGATACAGAACCTCTTGAAACCACCTCTGTTACACAGTACGCCACAGCTACTAACAGCGCACGTTACATGCACGATATCCATCTGATCTTTCACTACACTGATCGCACTTCTGTGAGCTGCTCTTTACATCTGCCAGAGTCCAGCAATTCTACAGAAGCATTTGGTCTTAATTATACGATATGATGCTTTCTTTTTAATCACTGGATCATTTATTTTGTGTACATTCAATCTAATGGGCAAGTAGTTTCAAAAAGAAATATTTACCAACCTCCTGAAAAAATATATACAAAACATGATTCTAAGTCTGCTTGCAGCGCATCGATCAAATGGCAACGTAAGCAAATACTCATATGTCTGCTAGAGTTAATTCTCTTCAGAGTAAGCTGGTATGGGGCTATGCTTTGGATTTGTGCTGGAAACAGTGTTGGTAACAGAGAGGTATTTTAGTTACTGCTGAGCGTGGCTTGCACAGAGTCAAAGCCTGGGTATTTTGGAAGGAGAGGAACAGAGCGGCTGGGTGGGTGCCTGACTGCTGGCCTTCTACTGTATTGAAATAATTACATCCAAGAAAGATTAAGGCATAAATTAGAGCCTAGAAATCCAGCTGATGATACCAGAAGGTTCCAGTGCACTAGGTTTGCTAAGTTTCTCAATAAGCCTTAGAATCCTTACACAGTTGGGAAAGCAGCTCTGACTGGGTTTTTGGGTCAGGAGATTACAGCTGAACCAGGCCATACGTCCCTTTCACCTGCCAAGGAACAGATGGGTAAACTGAGTTGAAACATGTCTTATTCCTAAAAGAAACAATGGTTTGTGCAGAAGCTTATTTTTTTCTTTGGTTAAACACGCCCCTCGCAGTGTAACACATAGGACAGGAATGTTCTTCTGCCTGGTCAGGGCACTTGCCTGATACTCACACAGGTGAACCACTTACACAATGCTATGATTTGTTACTTTATTGCAAGCTTACACACAATTTACAACCCCTCCGCAGCCTTATCTGACTCCCAATCGATAACTGGCCCACAGTGACTTCTGATGTTTACTTAAAATAATTTTATTTAAATATCTGTTAAACCATTGTAAAGGTCAAGACCAGGGTACATAAATCTTCTAGAGACAGAGCGTGCATGTGCAAAACACTAAGAAGCAACGGAGCTATAGGAAATAAATGCACAATGCAATAATGAGAGATTACACAGTTGAGACCCGTATGATTGATGAGTTTTATCATAGAAAAATTGCAAAAGCTGTCTGATTATTTCAGAAAAGGATCATGGGTGTAAAAACCTCAGAATTATTATTCTGATACCATATGGGAGGTCTGTGAAGCATTTTCTAGCATAGTGACAAGAGCCTTTGTATCGGGACAATATGCATTTCAAAGAGTCAATATGCATCTAGCTTCCTTCGTTAGAAGAGAGCTGGATATACACAAATACAAAATACTGGAACAGTAGTGCTGGATGTGAATACAAATTAAACACGCTCTCCCTTTCATATTGCACATCCAGGTGAGGACAAGAATCCTTCACTTAAAGTAACTGATGTTTCCACACCGTGAATTCCCAAATCTATTAATTATTTTTCACAGAAGCCTTAGTTTCTGCAGGAGACAACATATATGGCTATCTTGCTAGATTCTGCATTTTCTGTCAAGTCTATCTACCAGGTCGTAACAGGAATTGGCTCTGTAGTCTATGTCAGAAGGATGCTTTTCTCTACCAGACTCCTCTGCAAACTAAAACCTTTCTGTGTCTTACTTGAGAGCTGTTGCATTCCCTCACTGCTGTGATTTCTGCTGGCTCACTCCGTCCCATAGCGCTGCTCACCGCTGCTGCTTTGGCAGTTGTGTGCATGTGAAGGCCAAAGAATCACCTCCCACATGCAATGATTTTAATTATTTCAGGAACTGTGGGTTCCTGAGTGGGTGGAAGGGGTGCAAGAAGGCAAAGCTGACTGCACAGACCCTTGGATTAAATTAGAAGAGCCTTAGGTCTCCTAGATGCAGTTCAAGCAGCAGGAGCTACCCACACTCTGCTCCTCGCACTTCTACTCCTGGTAAAGGCAGAGGTTGGGATGTTGTACTCTCTGGAACGAAAACCCTGACAATATCACTGCTCACAACAGGAGACACGTTGCAAAACTGTTCTCTAATTGCACTATGTCTGGCTCCTGCCTGCCTTCCTTAACATTTCTCAGATAAACAGTGGTGTCCTTTGAAAAAGCAAGCAAAAGGCAAGGCTCGTTAGAGGCTCAATTCTGCAGCGTGCTCAGGGACTTGCTGCCTCAGGGTGGGTGCTCAGCCGCCTGCCCAACGACGCTGTGATGCTACACGCTAGCCAAGGATGTGAGTGTCATTACACTCTGTACAAGGTGCATTTGATGTAATCGAATATGAACCAAAGTTCTCTGCTGCAAATTGGCAATTTTTTCACCTGCAAACTGTAAATAGAGGCTGTACAAACTGAGAGCTGTGGCTGAACGCTTCCTAAAGTCCTTAGAAAAACAAACCCTTGTTCCAAAAATAACACAAGACACAAAGCAGCTCTGGCAGAAACAAGGAGAGCAAAAATGAGACATCAGGTTCCTGAGAATGTCAAGGCATCTTTGCCATCAGTTCTGAATTTGTGCATTTTACAGTGTTGAAGTTCACTATGAATAGCTGAATATCCTGATACTATTTCATGATTTATTTCTAACCATGAATTCTTGTAAGAATTTTTGATCCTCAGTTTACCCTGTTGGTTTTGTTTGAAGTTAATAAGGTATATCTTGTGGGAACTGCACCTATCCAAACCACTACGCTTTTTTAGCCTGTGAGATACAAGAAATTGGATTATTACCCATGGAAAGGCATCACTGTGCAGTGACGGAGGAAAAGCAAGGCAGCAGAAATGAAGAAAGGATTGAAAGCAGGTAGATCTGAAGGGTGGAAGGTTACACCTGGTCTCCAGTATTTCTAGACAATTGTTTTGAAATATCTATAGCTTGTTCATAATTGGAAGCATGAGATGTTCATTTTGGTTCTGGGTCGTTTTGATTATTTCCAGCTACACCGAATATGTTTTTAAAATGGAAAACAAATGCGAGTAATCATTAGTGGCTCATTCACCAGCACTGACTGTCATTAAATAATTAGCATTTTCCAGTCTGCAGAGCTTCAGCATTGACATCTCTGTTATTCTGGATACAGTAAGAGAACAGCAGTAACGTGGGGTTTGTGTAATACATAACGAGCTCGCAGCCAAGCCTTTTCTAGATCTGCTGTCCTGGTAACACACACCTTGCACGATACAGCTGCATCAGGCTGCGCTGCAAATCAGCATCAGCTCATTACCCAGCAGTACCTTCCGAAGACGTGAGTCTTCTTTTCCTGTTTCTTTGGTCCTTTGTAACAAAGAGGTATAAGCTAGAATGAAATAAAAATTGAGCTCAATTTTTGCCCTGATCTAAATTCGTATTTTTCTTGGTTTTTAAAGAAAGATCTTAATGAATTTTCTAATTTCATTTTCCTGATGTTGTCATTTATTATCCTGTGATCTTGACATTACTAAGGATGATATAATAATAGCGTAGGCTCCTATTCTCCATGTATTTCTATCCAAAGCGAGTCTAACCTGATTCCTAATTAACTGTGGTTGTTATTTGCACTGTATTAAGAAACAAAACTGAAATTTAGAAAAGAAACTCATAGTATTTGGCTCCTATGTGTTACAAATGTTAACTGGGATCCAGTCTGTGTTGAGTTTTGCTTTCTTGGTTTTGGGTTTTTTTGTGTAGCATCTAAGACCTAATGGCAAGGTTCTTAACTGCCTTTAATCAGCAAATTGACTTTAAATTCTCTGACGTGTTTCACATTTAATTCAGTGGAAATTAATTTGAAAGTGATAGAAGGTAAGGTGTCATTTGCTGGTAGCATCTGATTCTGATTCTTCTTAAAGAGGGAAAAATGCTAACTGCCTGTCTCTATACATGCATCTCTTGACCAAACCAGAGAGACCAGGTCTGCCTTTGCCTTTCCAGTGCCCTGCTCCAGGGCTGCCTGGTCACCGTCCCCTGCAGTTCTGTGGGAAGGAAATGTTCCCCTTCCCGTCCTGCACGGGGAGTTCTCACCGGCTGCATTAGACTGTCAGACAGCACAAACATTAATTGCTGTCTACATCCATTTGTGTGCTAAATCTAGCTGCTTTCTGTCTTTGGAGAAAATTGCATGTGAAATCAATAAGCTCAGGGAAAATGGCTATATAAAAATACAATTCTTTAAGTGGAAGGAAAGTGAATTGCCCATGCTGCTCAGGTAGCTTTGGATTTGTTGCCTGTTTCCATATGAGAGATTTCCTTCCCAATAACTTAAGTCACAGAAATTATTGTTAGTCAGTGTAAGCCTAAAAGTCTGATGCATTAATCTTTACATATGTGCTCATCTAGTGCCTCTTGCTTTATTTATGGAAATCATTTTGCTGCTGTAATACCATAAGCTACACAACTTGTTTTCATGAGGAACTGAAGTTTTAAAAAATAACTCAAAATAAAACTAGCCATGAAATATCATTTGAAAAGCACCACATAACAATTACAAATATTTATTACTTCCAGTAAATATTGCCCTGGTTTCTACGTAGGTGAAGGTTTTTAATACTGCTGCAAGCCACTATTTATACCTCTTCTTTATCACTCACAATTTCAAGTGCCTCCTCCTTACTTGGAGGATTCACAAGCCACCTGTATCTCTTAACACATCACCCATCTAAACAATAGATTTACATCTCTGAAAATAAACTCAGACCTGGGAGAGCTTTGCCCACAGCACAGATAGCAGCACTGCATTTGGCTAGAAAAGAAAAATCTCAATTTCTTTGTTGCAAAAGTAAAGTAACTGCAGCTCACTTGAATGGCAGCAAAACACAACATGAAAGGTTGTTATTTACCTCCAGTATCTCATCAGCGATTCTCAAACTGGCTTGATCCTTTAAGACTCAGTGTGCTCCAAGCTCATATAGCAGGGAGCCAGACACTCAGCCTGGAAGAAAACCATCAGAGGAATAAGTACCGTAGACATCATAGTGTTTACACAACCTGGTCCATGAACTA
Organism: Ceryle rudis; assembly: GCA_033439905.1. Classification (NCBI taxonomy): domain Eukaryota; kingdom Metazoa; phylum Chordata; class Aves; order Coraciiformes; family Cerylidae; genus Ceryle; species Ceryle rudis. The sequence goes on from JAAGNO010010847.1 coordinate 62,236, forward strand.
AACAGGGAAGATTAAGAAATAACTGCAAATAAACTGAGCTTGATTTGCATCTGTATCTCTGGAGCTATGTATGCAAACAGCCACCTTTATGCACTAACGTTGCACCTGCAGGAGTATCAGAGGCATGGTTTCAGGTGTGAACACCCTTCCCTTTGTATGATTGGGTTACTTTAATTTTAAAAATTACCCCTAAAACCTCTGAAGAGCTTGATGCTAGGGGAGAAGGGGAGCAAGTTAAGAAACTGTGAATTCACTGTCACCTGGAAACCTCCCTCTAAATTCTTCTCCTTATCTGCCATCGTGTGAAGCATCTCCAAGCCTGTTATTCCATTCCTATCCACATTTCTAGCAATCCCACAAAGTAACTCCTCCTGTATCGGTGCAGTATGGACACCATTTGCATCTCAAAATGGCACTGTCTGCGCATGATGTATGATGTCAAAAATGCTATCAGACTATTCTGCAGATATTTCAGGATTTAAATACTCTAATAGAAAGGGAATATTTTGATCCGTAAGATTTTCAGATGCTGGAGGATTTGTGCACCACCATCAGCAGTCTTTTATGCTCGCAGTCAAGACCGTATGTAAATCCTTGACGGATCTGTGGTGTAAATGATACTCCTTTATTCCTCATCCCTGCCTGTCTCCAGTAGGCTATTCCCATAATACACCAGAACATACATTACTCTATTCCCAGGATCAGTTCACAGATTCATAAGCTGTTGTAAAAGATTCAAATCTGATCCATACCCAGCATCTATGAATATGTTTATAAAGAGCCTCAATTGGTATTTTCCACAAACAAGCCTCAGCTTTGCTGTGATTGGTCAGAAACGTGATTGACTGGCCCCAGCCCCCATCTGAACACGCTCATCTCACTGTTAGCAGCACCAACATCCAAATTAGGTAGTTTGCAAAACACCCGGTAAACAGCTCACAATACTTTAACACCTCTTTGCAAATTGGTTTATAATTTCAGTACCAATGAAATAATAGGGATTTTTTTTTACTCTTCAGTAACCTTACCAAGTGTTTTACAATAGCTTTTACATTCTTCAGATCATCTTTTTTCGTCCTGTATATTACATAAGCCACTAACCTCAGTTTATGCCATGAAATGGTATCCACATACCAGACGGCCAGGTCCCCCAGGGAAGATGTAGAAGGTCCATTTTTGCAAGGTATTAATAACAGGTTAGACAAAGACCAAATGGGGATGGCTAACATGCTGCCTTTGCCGGAGCTGAACCGCTGAACTCAGTCTTGATATGTTGTTAGCCAGCAGACTGCTAATGGCCTGTGATTATTAGAAGCTGTTTATAAAATAATAATAATAATAAAAAGACCTAGCCAATCAAATAAATGATTCCTACTTCCATAAGCAAGAAATACTTTAAACAGAGGAAAAAAAAAAAAGTAAGAAACATGCTCCCGAACCAGCTAGCTTTCCAGATGAGCCTTTAGAAGCTCTTCAGATGAAAGTGTGGCAAGTGAGGTTAAACTGGCAGTTCCCATGCCCCTGTACCAGAACTACGAGCGTTAAGCGCACCAGTCCAGCCAGACTTACAAAGACCAATACTGGAATATGCATCGAAGTTGTAATGTAGGGGTTTGCATTTTAGTGAGCCAGAAAAAGAAAGAATGCTAAACATCTCCCCATGCGGGTGGCTGCTCACACTCACCTTGCCAGAGGCACTTGCAAAACTCCAGGGAGAAACCACTCAGGCTGGACAAATGCACATTCTGATGGAAAGCATTTAAATGTAAAACTCCCAGCAAGGAACGCAATCCTGCAGCTGAGTTAATCTTCTCCTGTACCTTCTTTGCTATCTGCCCTGAGTCCCCCAAATCTGGACACACTCCCTGTCCTGACCTACCAACTGTCTGCTCTCTTTCTCTGTGCCCAGTACCCAGCAGACCCTGTTTACCACTCCAGTGTCCAAGGAAGGAAACCAGCCTGTTTTCTCCCAGTGCTTTTTGCACCAGCCCAGGGGTAAAATAGACAACAGCTTACAAACTAGCTAACAGTCACTGAGGGTATGCATGTCTTCCCGAGATTCTTAACAGACAGCATTTTGTCACGATCCCATAAAAATACAAACAACAAAGGATTTGATGTTTAAAATTCATTACTGAATATTTGTTCATTATTCAGTATTGCCAGCTATCAAACTTCAAACAATTTTCTTCTGATTTGTACAGCTCTTTGCATGGTAGGGCTCTACTGCATGATGAGGATCAATTCTTCTATGCTACAGTCCTGTAAACAGTAATTAATGACTCAAACAGTTTGTAATCTTTGCAGCACATTTGGGCTAGACAAACATTTTTACAAATGCTGGCAGCTGGCAAAATACTGGTAAATAATGAATAATACAACTTAGTTAATAACAGAAAACCAAACACATTGGTTTTATTGCAAATCAGCTGTTGGTACTTGCAGAGAGCAGTATCTTTCTCCATATTGCTAATTACTTCAAAACATCAAAGGCGTTGAGCACTCTAAATTTCATAGCTTAATTACTCAAATGGAGGGAGATTTGCATTTCAGGTAGACAGACCCATTGGAATTAGACTGCTGTTATTACTTTTTTTTTTGACACCTAATTACAAGTAAGTACTTTAGGTAAGATGACTGGTTGCATCCAAGATCTGCTGACACAGCAGAAGGGCAGTAAAATGAAGGCAAAGTCAGCTTTGAGCCATTTTGAGAGCTCCCACATCTTGGCATTATTTAGAGTTTTAGATATGCCTGCAATAATCTCCAGGAAGCAATTATTCTAAGCAAAGATTTCGGCACTTCATCAGCGGCCAAGCTACTCCATCTTCTCACTATGCACTTCTACACTCTCTCAACAAGGGCTTGTCCCACTGCCAGACTGCCCTGGCCAGCTGCAGGCACATATCACAGCTCTGCAACTGCAGGGCTCTGCTTGATAATAAGGAAACAAGCCTGGAGCAAGAAATGCATTTCTGGGGCATTTCGATCAGGAAATCACAGTACAACAGTGAGCTGGGTTAAAGTATCAATCACAGTTTCCCTTTTTGATGTGAGGAGTTGGCATAGTCTCCTAGCTAAGAAAAAAAACCCAAAATATGTGGTTTCAAAGGCAGCCAAATTGCATTTAAAAATTGAACCCACACACTGCATTTAGAGGCACTGCCTTTTAAGGATTAGCTACAATTTCATTTGCATGCTGCAAATTGACAGTCGGCATCCACCGCATGCGAAGCTGCTTCATCTTCCTCTTTAGATGGCAATAAGTAGAGCTAGCAATGGAAGTTCATTCATAAGTAACATCTGTTTGCACTTCAGACTTCAAATGGCACTGTTGTGTTTGCTTCTCATCAACACTTAAGTTGTGAAAAGCAGTGGAATTTTGCATAATATTTAAGAATCTGCTTATGTAAAAGAGAGAATTACTTGTAAGATTCTGAAGAAAAATCTCATATCGTCACATTTGCTACATTCTTATCTAGATTTGAAGTGTATACATCTAATGTTCTTCCACTCCTTGTCTCTTTCTGAGCTTTTGTTAGACAACATGTGTTGCTTTGCACATGAAAAGCATTATTTCTGCAAAACTAGCCTTCTTCAGTTCTTTCGGTTTGTGCTGATCTGTGGCGCTGTCTACTCCATGGTGCTACAGTGTTGATCAAATGATGTGTGCTCATGTGGTAATTAGGTCCTACAGATTCTGCTTGCTGGCTGAAAGACAACTTTTCAGAGTGCCACTGGATAACTGGCAAGTCCTTACAGCCCAAGCAAGATAGACTGGTATAGCAGCAGTGACTTTAAAGGAGCTGAGAAAATTTTATCAGCTGTGGGTCAGGACAGCAACTTCTTGTTTTCACCAAGAAGACTGAGATTAGAGCAGTGGAGATGCCCAAAGTAGAGTGGAGGTGAAACTGGTTCAGAGGAAATTTATACCTGTAACCTGCAGTGGTGACCTGCATGATCCCCTGTGCAGCTTTGCTCATGTTCTTTGAAGCCCTTCTTAAGGGAAATGCTGAAGTAAGGAAGGACAAAACTATAAAAGAAAATAAATTTGAAATTATAACCATTTTTAAAAGTTCTTCAGGCTTCGGCCAAGATTTCCAAAGGTGACCAGTGAATTTATGTTTCTCAGCAGCAGCACAGCAAAAGGCCCTGATCTTCAGAAAAGTGCTGAACCATCCAGAATATTTAATGTACTACTGCACAGTCTTGGAAAGCCAGGCCACTCTTTGCATAAAGGTGAAAAACTTTAAAACATCAATTTCACTGGAGTTACACACTCTTGCTTCTCCAGTTGAGATTTTGTTTGCTTGTTTTAGGAGACCATGGCAAGCTACAGAAAAGGTGGGTGGTGTAGAGCTTTGTTCACAGCTGTAGGGACATGCCAGCTGCATGTAGGACTATGACAATAATACACACCAGGGGTATGTGTGTTTTCTTATCCTTGGGTCATTGTCCCTGTAGAAAGCTGAGTGGCAGAGGAGGGTGAGGACAGGAGCATGCCATGACCTGGTCACATCCCTGTCCAGAGCTGAGGCTGTCAAAATCAGGAGAAACAAGAACCACCAGACACCCTCCAGCACCATGAGCAGCCACTGGCTCCCTGTGCAGGACTTCCCCAGACTCAGGCCAAGGCTGTCCAGCCCACATCTCCCTGACAGACAGGTGACATCCATCCTGGGCTGACTACATCACCGACCCTGAGACACAGCCACCAGCAATGTTCTGCCCACCGTGACACAGCCACATCATCGGGGCTCACGCAAAGAGAGCCCGAGAAGGGTCCATGGGCGTAAAAAAAAAAACCCACATTCAAATAAGGGGCTTATCCTGTGTCCTTCTCTTCTGACTGTCCCACGTTGCCTTTTCAGAGGAAGAGCTCAGCACAGAAACTGCTGCTTAATTAGGTTTAATTTTTGCTTTGCTTTTGCAGTTCACCTTTAAAAGCTGGGAGCTGTGGCTTTTGTAGGTGCTGGAAACAACGCTCTGTGCAGTCTGCTGCAGATCCTTCCTCGGAGTCAGCAATTGTGCATCTATCTCTCCACTCCCATGTCCCTGGGGATTTCTCAAGGACAGGAGGTCTATTTTTCTCTTTACAGTGTCCATATCCATCCTAATTAGTTTGAACCAGGCTATATGGATTAACGAGATCCCCTCAGTAAGAGGCTTTGGGGAAAGGGTGACCTCCCACCCTCCCAAGTTGTCTGTGTGTGAGCTCAGCTGCAGATATCTGGAGCAGTGTACGTGGTAGACCTGCATTCAGAAATGGCACAGGAGACTACTGTAATATTTCCCTTTAATCTCTAGAAAACAGACACTGGATTTTTGCCTTACACAATTTTATACTGATACAAATGCCACCAAAGTTGACCAAAAAAAAAAAAAAATTATTCTGCTATCTACAGGCCTGACAGGAGAAAATGGGCCCCTCAGTGTATCCTCTCTGGACCTTAAGGTTTTGATGTGCTGTTCGTAATACTCAGATTATCTGGCCTTCGCATTTCCCTACCTAGGTTACCATATTTATCACAGAGCTATTAATCATATAAACACTATTGACTTTTTTCTGTTGCAGTCATTGATTTCAGCCTATCTTCTCTAAGTTCTGACTGCTTTTGTAAGAGGGCTACGCTGCTGTGGCAGAAATGAGATTTGCTTTAACAGGATATCAAATAAGTAAAAAACGCAGACAAATTGGAAGGTATAGGTCTGCAAAGATTGCCAGTGACAACACTTTGGGAAACTTGATAAAGCCACGTATGAAGGGGTGTTGTTGGAAGCTGATAAGGACCAAATGAGAAGACAAAAAAGCACAAAGTGGGATTGTTAACCAGAACGGACACGCAGTTCACAAAGAGGTGAGGTTTGAGAGGACATCAAAACCATGGCCCTGGAGTGGGTTCAGGATTTGTATTCCAGTGTGATTCCTACTTAGTACGAAGATCAGTGGGATTTTACCGGGGCTGTTTTAGAAGGTTGCGGTAACAAAACTGCTGAGTTCTCACTCTGCAGCTGGCACGACTGTACTGGCTATTCCGCACAATACATCTCCTGTTACCAGTCAGGGTAGCTCCAGGCTTCAGCAAAATGATCCTGGATTGACACCGGTGCCAATCAGATCACTGTATCTTGCCTGAAGGTCACTGCCTTCAGGAAATTTTCTTCTGTTTCTAACAATTTATATTTTGAATTGCCATTCTATTTTACCATTTATTAAAATACTACTAATAATAATAATTCTCCTTCCCTTTATTGTTCTTGAATTGTTCTACTCTTAATTCTGCCATTGTTGATTAAACAAGTCCTCCTTATGCTCTTTAGCAAAGTTCCTTTTCTTTCGGGGATATCCTTCTTACCTACTTCTGATTAAATGATGTTGAGTCAAAGCCTACTGAAGACAGAAAAGCTCTCTCTTTGACAAAGAGTATAAAAAATTTATTACTACAAAATACTGCACATACTGTGTAAGTCTGCACTGTATTTCCCAGTGCTGCTCTTGCACCCCCACCACAGCGGACTGTAACCACATCTATCTGATACACCAGACAGAACTGCATGTTAGTTTATCTGCATTTTAACTGTCCTCTCCTCAGTCTCATCTAATCTGTTAATTTCAGTGTTGTGATGAAAAGCCCCAAACTGCACACATTTCTCCCTGCACTCTTACCAATGCTGCCCAAGAGCTGTTACTCAGAAAGAAGAAAATGTTATTTATTTCAGTCACTCGTTCTTAGCCTTAGCAGGCCGGGCTAAGCTGCACTAGGGACATTTACTTGTGTGGAAGGCTTAGCCAAATGTGGAAACTCATATACCGTGTTACGTTTGTATCATAGATATTACTCCCTAATACACTAAGGATGGCAGAGTTAGAGAAATGTTATTTCTTTATAAGACAACTCATTCTCTTTTATATCTACCCTTGTGTTATTTTTGCAGCATAGCTGTGGAGTCTTTTAACCCTTTCACTCCCTATACTTCCCACTAAATACACCACAGTGCCATCATCTGCTAGTACTGCTTCCAAACCAACAAAGCTGAAGAAATGAGCGACACTGGTAACTCAGTTACTATATATTAATTCTTTTTAAGCATTCTAAACCAGCCAGTCACCATGGTCACTTCTACCAGGTTACATCTATCTGATGCTGCACTCCATCCTTGCAACCTCTCTCCTGGTTGTTGCCACACCAAAATGCCAGCTTGAAGGTCATCAAGCTATATTTATCCTATTTTACAGAGCCAGCATTAAGAAAGCCCTGTTTTCTAACAGTGCTGACTGACTACCCCACCAAGTATCAGTGCTGGCATTCAGGGGACACACCTCAGCCAACGTTTGCCATGAACGAGGGGTAAAGGCACTCTGGAGCAAGTAATGATACTGTAATACCACCTGCTTTGGATAATAGCATGTTTTTCATCCAAGTGATCCATAGCATTTTACAATCCAAGAGCAAATACTACTTCACCTGATCAACAGCAACATTTAAATGGTTAAAATATGAGTCATTTAAGAGCGTGAAGTAATATTGTCAGGAGTTCCTGACAGGTTTGGGGGAGTAACTTAAACTGCCTATTGAAATGGAATGCAATTAGAACAAGATATTTGATCAGAAACTGAGCCAAAACAGCCTTAATTTTAAAGAACTGGAAACTAATATCACCTTTATTGTCCCAGAAAATGCAGGACAAGAACTTCCAAGGGATACATCCATGACTGCAGGCTGCAGCACTGATGGGGAGACAATAGGCAGAAGTAGCGTGACATCTGAGCTACACACGTTTTTCCTCCTTCAGAAATACCACTTAGTTTGGAAGAAGCCAGAGAAAAATGCCCTCTTGCAATGATGCATAATTCACAGAGCATCCCAGAAACTATGCCTTGGAGGTGCCACTGAAGGAAAATTCAGTTTGTTCATCTGAATAAACAACCAACCAATCTGTCCTTTAACACAGCAGTTGTCTTAGTTCATACATTCCAAGCTCATTTCCAATCCACTGACAACGTGGTGGCTCCAACACTGTTAAGCTGGTGGGGATCTCAACGAGAAGTGTTTATACTTACATACATGTGTACCCGTCTGCTCACATAAGATGGAAGAGGGGTTTAAGGGAGGGTTTGAGGAAGGCACACTCTTACTATAACACTACCAGGACAATATTAAAAGAGAAATCTGTAGTTGTTATACACTGGACAACAGAGGGAAAAAAAAAAAGGCATTGCTTTGAGGTGACTGTAAATCCCTGCTTTGAGCTCCTTGAGCTCAGCCCAGACTGCCCCATGCCTGTCCCTGCGAGCCGGGGGATAACCAGAGAACCACCCAGTGAGGGCTCTGGCACAAGCGCCTGACAGCACGAGAACTCCGCAATAACTGTGACCATTACTTAAAAATACATAGTTATGTCCTGACAGCTTCTTGAATGCTGTAAGAACCTTTGGCATGTTGTAACCTAGGTGTTGTAACAAGTTTGCAGGAGGTTTGCAGTTACCTCTGTTGTGATACGATGCCACTGCCTGTCAACAGCAAGGTAAGGTAACAAAGAATGACTGTATGAAGGTCTTTAAAATTCTGGTGAAAATGGGCCATGCTGTCCCCAAGATAAATGCCACCTTGGAGTTAACCTTTAGCTAAAAAAAAATACTTCATAACTCTGCCTTTCATTCCCATTGCTTGATTTTAGATTTTATTTCATTTTAAAAGTATACCAATAATTTGTACTCTAAGCATAAATTAACATACTGTATATATACTTATGCTGCAATATAATGCTGAGATCTTGCACGGGACAACTGATTGAAATCAAATACACATCAGTTTAAAATGCCTGTATTCCCTGTGACAGCTACGGTGTTTGCAATATGCAGAACAAATAACAGAAATCAGAAGCTGCATTTTAAAAACTTTTAACCATGGAAAGTGTCTGACGCATAAAAGAACAACACTCTGCTATTTAAACATGAAAATCCACATGGTCTTGTTTCCTAAAAGCCTAGTACTAGTTTCAGTGAAGTCAAGTGTCAGTTGGCTCTAATGCCTCTCTGACTACAGACTTTGGTATTTGGATATTTTTGATATTTTGGTATTTGGAGACCTTGGGTATTTCAGAAAGTAAAAAATATAAATGCAAGCGCTTCAAAGGCTGAAAACCAGGTCAGGTTCCCCCACTTACTTTCTGCCACATGTCACATCCACAGAATGTTTTCCAGTTATTATGGAAAAGGTTTCAAATATGCATTCAGCAATTATTAGATATTTACAACATGCAATGCAAACTGTATTCCTTCCTATGACAGACTAGATGCTAAATTATTATTATCAGGGGAAAACAAAACAAAACAAACTAAAACATCCCAAAGCAAACAAGAAAACTTATGGGTCCTGAGATTTTGCATAACATTTTGTATTAAAAGATTTCTTGAGAAGATGCCCCCCACAGAAGATTTCCTGACCACCACAGATCTAACTCTAAAATTAATTTCAATCCATGGACCATTAAAGGGGAAAGACAAGACAATGCCCATGCAAGCAGCCATCCTCCTCAAGTCTTGTGAATCCAGCAAACATTTATATTCCTGAAGCTACGGAGTTGTTCAAGCTAACCCTGACCTTCCAGATAGCAAAGCCCTCCAAAGGTTAGAACAGATGATCTTGAAAGGTCCCTTCCAACCCAAAACATTCTATGATACCTGGGCAACCATACCAAAATCTGAGAAAACACATTCATCTCTTCTACTATCAGGCTTTGCTGTAAATTCCAGGGTCTGCACAACCCAATATGACTTTGTGCTCTTGGACCTTTTTGCTTCTTCTGTAGAGAGGAACTAGAGTTTCCACCTCTAGAGGTCTTCTGCTTCTGGTTCTGACAGTGAAGAGCCGGGAAAATCCCCCATGAGCACCCAGCTTCTAGGGTGCTCACGCCTATCAGTGCTAACCACGAGTATAATCTTAAACTCTTACCTGATTTGAGACCAGGGCCCTTAAGAAATCACATGGGGGATCTTTTTCTCCCTGCTCAATGAAATAAATACTAAATTTAGCTGCTATTGTGTACTTCCCATCTGAAAGCTGCTATTGTGTACTTCCCATCTGAAAGCCTAACTCTCATTCGCCCGTAAAACTGCACAGTAACCAAGATAGCTCTCCAAACTCCAATAAGAGAGACATACATCCCACTAGAAGTCTTCTCTCTCAGACATTTCCAGAAATCAATCTTAATAATACCAAACATTTTCTGCTCAGTGGCATATTCATTACAGGAATTAAACAAGATCAGCATCCTGAGCACAGTTCAAGTGGTTGTTGCAGGCTCCTAAGAAGTAGTGAAAAGTGAAGCCACAGGAAGAAGCATCTTCTTTTTTAATTAGGTGAAAATAAAAGATGTACAACAACTTGGTACATTTCCAGGTCTCTGGGGGCTTGATTGGAAGGCCACCCACTCTAATGCTTTCCCGCTCTAATTGCACAAAAAGAGTTTCCTCCTTATTCATTTGCATCTATTTCTTGTCCCACTTTTTTCAGTGAGATGATTTAGCACCAGTGTCCAATGAATAAAAAAAAAAAAAGCCTGATTAATGTGCAGCAGCTGACATTATAGCACATACATTCATGTTAGTGATGGAAGAGCCTCATGTAATTGGATCAGAAATTGAATAAAATAATGAAAAATTTAACACAGCCTTTGTCTTTCGTACGTTAGAGTGGGATGGCTGGGAGGTCAGCGAGCGGGAAACAACTAGGGGCATTTTATATTCTTTTCTGGTAAAAATTTGTTTAACACAGGCCCATGATTAAAAAGAATGTGGTATCCCACTGCGACAGAGAGGTACAAGAGAGGGAATAATAAATTGGTGGCATTGACAAGGTGTCATTTATTATCTGCTTTAAAATGTCAGGTCATGTCATTGCATTGAAATATTTTCTGTCTTGATGTATGTCTTACAAAGCAAGTTCAATGTTTGGCACTTTTCTATTTCAATAAAAGAAAACAGCTTTTAATCTGGAAAGCACAGTAACCAACAGGAAAATAAGGTCAATTCAAGGCTCCTATTTGAACATTTTTTCACAAGCCTCTCAAAAAAGCCCATTCTAAAAGGCCTAGTTCATCCTGGAGCTCTGTTCTTCCTCGTGGAGCCCCGGCTGCCTCTCTGCCCTTTTTCAACTTCTTTAAAAAATTAAGTATGTTTCTGTGATTCAGTAGCAAGAAGTCAAAAAGAGAGAAATGTTCATTCCTGTAGAACCTGAGTGTTGTGATAAATAAATCAACTTTTCAATCACAGAAACTATTAAGGGAGTATTTCCCAGGCTGACATTAACTACGTGCTGGAAATACATGTTAAAATAAGTTACGATATTATACTGATGACAAAATCCATTAAATAAACCAGACATCTTACTCCTAGAAGATGAGAAGAGAGGGGTTATTATGTTTGTATTTTTTGCATTAGTGGAGAATAAACAGAAATCCTCATTGCAAAAGCCTTTCCCCCATAAATTTGTCGGAAACATGGAAAGTGGAGAAGTGAGGGAACGAGGTGATAATGGCAGAATACAATGCAATTTCAAATTAAGTCACAAATTTTACTCATAGGATGCATTTGAGGAAAATAAAATTGACAAAAAACACTAGTCGAGAATTACAGAAAAATCTGAATCTTGCTCATGCAAGGTGCTCAAAACCACACTTCCTGGTGAATCTGAACATTAGTTACTTCTTCAGCCCACCCTCCAAGGAGTATTTTGCGTTATTGTTTGGGAAACGTGCCACGAAGAAAAGCAGTATGACAGGGATGAGAGTCAGAAGCGGCAGATTAAAACCTAATACATTTGGTGGTTTTATGGTTTTACTAAGTCCAGACCAAAGCACCACAGCTCCTGACTTGCCTGGTCCCTGAGACACAAAATAGCTGAGGGCAGGAGTGAAAAAGCAACCCTACGTACTTACTGGGGCAATGGATGATTCTGTTCTGCTGGGGCTGTTGGAGAGCCGGCTCCAGCCAGAGAGTATTAACTGTGGACCCTAAATCCAGTTTCTTCCTAAGGAAGTTACTGAATATCTCTGGCCCACTATTTTCACCCAGCCATTGTATATTTATCCAGAGGAAGTACCAAGCAGTACCATGGGAATGAAGATCCTTGGATTGTGACTGGGCTTTATTCCACTGCTTCTGTACATCAGTAGAAACACAGACCAGCTCTTCCAAAATCAGCAGCTGCTCTTGTTTCCTGTCATCTTAACGAAGACTGCGTCCTGCTCCAGCAAGAGTCTTATTTCTCCAGTTCAGCCACATCTTAGCATCAGTAATTTTCACTCTCTCCCTACCACAACTTCTCTAGATTTATCCCCAGACTTCCAGGGGGAAAACACAGTGGTGGAAAGGATGGGGAGGAAACCCCGGGTTTTAAGGAACAGGATGAAATGGCCTATCAGAAAAATACTATACCAGGTGTGCATTAAAAAATAATCATAATAAACCTATCTGGCCTTGCTTTGTGGGCAATAACTGCTTTCAGTGTTGACGGCTAGTTTGTACAACACAGTAACTCTAAAATCTCATTTATGATCAGCACCTCACAGAGCACACACCAATTCACGTATTCTTCGTATTTCTGTAGTGCAGCAAGAATTATTTTACATTACCTTGAGCTGAATGCCTTGAAGACACTAGAAGAAGCAAGCACCTTCAGTTATGTGGCAATGTTTCACTTCAGCTATTACGGTAGAGTTGTTTAGACTAGTAGAGTAATAAACGGTCCAATTGTTCGCAAGGGAATAGAGATTGTCGGGCAGGGGGCATTACTGCCGTTGCTTGTGGTTTAGTGTCTAGCCCAATACAGATTCATAATTGAAATCTCATTTGTGTGTGAGCTTGCAAGAGAGAGACAAACAGAAAAAATACGCACACATTGTGCAGATGATGGGGAGAGAGAGATTCTTCTCTGCATGTGGACTGGTTCCAGTGAGGGATTCGGGAAGTTTCTAATGAGGTGGCACAGCGGACAAGCTTGAGACTGAAAAAACTCTTCAGGAAGGATCACCCAGAATATGTGCAGAGAGGGCAGGCAGTTACCTAGAACTAGCTACTAAGAAATACTAACCGTACAGGTGCTCAAGAAATCTCACCTCTCCGGAACTTAGGCACCTGAATTAAGGATGTCAGAGAAATGCCTTCATTCCCTTCAGGACACCGATCCAGGAATTCATTCCTAAAAGTGCTAGCCTGTGTCTTGAACAAACCTACTACGCTACTCTGTTTTTATGCTCATGGAGGAAAAGGAGTTGCTTCTATCACTCAGGTTTACTGTAACAATCTAGAAATTGAAGGAATATCCTTTTTTTTTTAAAAAAAAAAGAAGTGTCAGGATAATTTTACAACACTTCTGTCATTGAAGTGATGGGATGCTAATACTGTTCTCCCACAGGATACATTTCAACAGTCTTGTCCCACTTACTGAAATAAGTGCAAGTTTTACCACAAGCAAGATCTTACCTCTCTTAAATGCAGTGCACCAGGAAACATCTTTTCCGCTAAGTAAAACCAACAGTAAGATAGTTTATTTTATATTTCAGTCTGGGAATATTCTATTATTACATTAAAACTATTAAAACAGTGAATGTCGCAGGAAGGCAGATAACCTGTCGTCCTTTTACAGCAGGAAATGTGTTTGGCATCTGTCGCCTGCAAGGAGGCTGTGATGGAGGGAGCTGCTGCCATAGATGTGCATGTTCCACAACCTCCAAACCACACAGACACACTCAGACTGTCACTGCTAATAGCTCATTCAGCATCAGAAGCAGCAAGATACTGCTTCTCCACTGCTGTAATCATCTGTTCCATGCCCATAAACCCTTTCCTTAAAAGAAGCTCACTTATAAATTAGAGATCATTCAGACTTTCCTGCAATATTTTCTGACATAAAAGCTACAACAATTATGATTTACTGATGTGCAGCTCCAGCACTGGACATTATTACCTTCTCTTAGATTTATTAGGGGACAAAAACCGGGAGTGTCAGGCTGCAAACTGAACTGTGCAGGCTGCACAGCATAGATGTCTTATCCCTTTCTCCAGCACTCACCAGATGATGTCCTAGGGCGTGTTCTCCGTGAAGGTCTCAAAAAGACAGATTGGTATCATAAAGGGACTTGGGTTTTGTGTTAATGATAATGGTGATATACATAGCTTTTTCCCCTCCTAACTGATTAAATTACTTTTCTAACATCTCAAACTCCCTTTTATTCTTTTTCTTTCTTTTTTTTAGGCTTAATAAGCTTTCTAGGACTGAGTATTAAACAGTGATTTACGCTTCTAGTGGATGCCACCTGCCTGCTTCTACCATGTGCTCAAAGCAGTATTTTTTTAAAGAGTGAGAACAGATAGCTATCAGTATTGGCAAAAAGGAAGAAAAAAAGTTACAAACAGAGCTGCTGAACAAGTCACCAAAATTAGAAAGGATAGAATTTTTATATTTTTTTTCCTAAGAGGAAGCACATTTCTTTTACATCAACTTCAGTTAATACTTTGTTCCGTTCAAACACAACTATTTAGTTTCCTAGGCAGGCTCTTAACACTACTGAAGTTACATTTTGTCACTTAACCAAACTGGGACGTGACAGTGACATGAGAGCACTCAAGGGAGAAGTCATGAGTGAAGGGAGGCAGCTCTCAGGGAACAAAGCTCATACTGGGAATGTGAGGTCGCAGCAGAGAATAGAGAGCATGCCAGAATAAAATGCCATAAAAATAAGTGTCCTTTTATTGAATCCAGAGCAAGTACCAAAAGTTACTGATAAACATTCCTATCTAACTTTGCAAGATCCAAATACAGCCTGGTGAAAGTTAGGGTGAGTTATTTCATATTTCTCCTCACCATCTTCTTTTAAGTTGCCCATAATCAAGACCAAAAGCTGATAAACCATAATCTCATTTTGCAAAAGAAAATCCTGCTCTTGAGCAACTTTGGTCTTTTCCAAGAATAAAATTCACCTCTGTCAGTCATTGTAAGGCATAATAATCATTTAAGAATAACGCAATAAACCGCCCTTGAACTGTACAGCACGGGAAAGCTGTTCATCATTACATGTTAGTATTTTGGGGTTTTTATAATTAAATTGTTGGTTAAAATAAACTTGGTTTTGTCTTTCTTTTTAATGCTAAGTGACAGAGCTACTACCAACCAGGGCAGAATCCCACCAACTGAAAGATCACAGCCTAAAGGAGAAAAAAAAAAAATTAACAAAATTGCATCTTTGGAACAGATCCAGAACTAGTCTGAGGTGAATGCTTTTGTTTTTCATCAGAGCCTAACTGAGGGGCAGAGATTATACCTGTCCATAAATTCCTCAAACTTTTTATAAGGATACGAACGACTGACTTTGATCTCATATTAAGATAAATATTCATGAATAATAGTGCTGATTCAAGTGGAGCATAACTGGGTCCCAGTGACACTCCTGGAAATCCAGAACCTCTCTATTAATTTCAATAAAGTTGTTGCAGTTTAACATTAACATCAAAAAGCTGAGAACTGGGACCACTTGAGCCTACCTGCTTAAAAGGTGTCTCACAAGCCAGTGATTAAAGTCTCACATACACTGGTTTTCTTCTAGAATAATTCTACAGGGTGACATTAAAAAAAATCTTATTTTGTCCTAGTCTTAGTATAAAGTCTGATGGCAGCAAGTAAATCACAGCAGGAGGAGGGTAATTTAAAGGGAAATGCAGGGGACTGCCAGCAGAAGTGGTTGCACTTGAGTGGATCTCCACGTGGCTATTGCTGCTGTGTTAACGACGCAAAGGCAACACAAAGCAAACTTGCTGGTGAATGGCAAGCACTCTAGAGACTTGAAAAACATCAAAACAAAATGGTAGCAGGGTCTTTTTCCCTACACAGCAAGTGGTGTGGCCCCAGCTGAGTGGTCACCTGTAGCCAAAAGAGGTGTGTTTCAGCATAGCCCTCAGCCCACAGTCTCAACGAGCGCTGCCTGGTTGGAAAACCCATCCGCCGTTCGCTGCGGCTGGACTGGGTAACAAGTAGGAGCAGCTATTAAGGAAGGTTGATGAGATGGAAACCCTTGCAACCAGAACTGGGGCATACTGCAAAGAGCCCATAAAAGAACTGAAGCAGCAACTAGCAACCCCAGGAAGCACGGCACAGGGGATGAAAGCCATTCTGGCTAGTGTTAAACTGATGGAGAACAATATCCGAGGGGGATAAGCATTAATGAATCTTTAGACATGGAGAAGTCCAACCGAAAGCTAACTGAATACACGCTCCCTGCTGACAGCAATATTCTACATGTCCCACCACCATGATGAAAACTGTTAGTTTGCGGCCTGAAGAAAACTGTCTGCTCAAAGCAGTAAAATCTTAAGTACAGCTGTTGGAATACCCAAATTGATAATAAAGTCTAACTGTAGCAGAAGCATTCCTAGCAAACACTGAGGCATCCATGCTTTGTGCTGCTGAACAGGCAGGACTGCTATTTATTTGGTTCTGACTATCCTGACTCCTTGCCTGTTAATGACATATATAAAAACACATGTAAAATACTACAGAATCAAATGACCTTACAAGCTCCCACTTCACATAAAAGCTAATGAACATCCTGAGGCAATTTGTATTTCTGGTGAGCAAGAGTAAAGAATGATGCTGCAGAAGAACGATACTGCAGAGGTCCACAACCCCTCCAGACATCATCCCAAAACTCAGCAGTGGTCATATGTTCCAACAGCTCAGATCCCAGTGTAAGAACAAATGAACTGAAACTAATTGTTGTGCAAAGGGACAGGTCAAGCCAGGTGCAACACTTCTGCGTCCTATTGCCCAAGCCCTTGTGCTAGTCTGATGTAGGGATATAGAACTGAAGCTGAGCGCTGATATCTACGGTCCACTCACATGAATACCACAACATTTTGTTACCGACATATTTAATAGGTGAAAAAAATACTCACTTGTGTCTACAGTCATCCAGAAATTGATTTGCAGGTACAAAATCTGGTGGATGGCACATATATGTATTTCCAGGGCAAGACGCCATGAAAAAAATACAAACCAAAAAACTTCAGGAAATGTTACCAAGCCAATCACAGTTGTCTGGATTTTAAAATGACATTTCAAATTTACCGCTCAATTTTCTGCAAGAAGTGGCTTATTTTTTTCTTTAAAAAGCAAATTCCAGTCATTTGGTATGAGAAGCACCTCTTTATTCAAGAGAGAATTCAGTTCCTATCTGACTGGCGTGAAGACCATTCACAGTTACGCAAGCTATCTCGTTAGCCTTCAAGTTTCAGCTTATAAACCAACCCTGAACTATCTGGGATTAGAAACATAAATGTGACAGGAAGAGGATCTCCACCAATAACCCCCATTAAGGAAGGCTCTGAAAAATCTGAGAAAATACTCATCTGAAATGTCAATCCTGTATTTTCATTCTGCTTTCCAAAGGAATTGCTGCTACCAAAGGTTGGCTGGCTATGGGAAGATACAGCTGCAACGAGGGTAACAGAAATACTTCTTATTTTCAGACAGAAAGGAGCTTTTCATTCAAGTATTATAGTATTTTGATTTTAGATATCTTTGCATAAGATCTTTTATGGACTATGTGAAATACCGCTTTAAACTTTTCTGGGTAGCAATAGCTTCCCACACACACATTCTACTTTTTTTTTTTTTTGGTCCCACATTGGAATGAAAACTAAACCTTTACAATATTCAGAAATCAGAACCACAATCTCTTCTCTGTTTCTATTGAATGTCAGAGTCCTTTGGTTAAGGGCTTCAATCTCCCACTTTTTGTCATGTAACAAGTGGCCAGAAACCAACAAAGAAGAATCTAAAGCACACACAGACTTAAGAGTTCTCCTGATATTACTGGGAAAGTCAACAGGGCAGCCAGGAGAAAGAATGGATTTCTTAATTAACGCTGTGTTGCTTTAGTCATTAGCCAGTGATATTTGTCCCGAGACCCACACAAAGCAAAAAATGTGACAATAAAATCTAGCTGAGATTACTGCCCCTGTTTCCACGACAAAGCACTAAGTGACATCTACAAAGTGCACAGCCAAACAAACCGCAACCGTTTTCATTCAGGGATGTCTAGCGTTTGATTTATCACTACCTAACATCTGTTTCTAAGCCAAAAGACTAGACTTGGTAAAATATTTACTTTCGTAAGTCACTTAAAGCAAAAGAAATGAGCAACGTTAATAACAGTGCAGTTTTAACTAATAGAACATACTAAAGGCTACTAAAGGGAACAAATTCCAGTAGAACTTTGACATGGTCTTGCCCAACAGATAGGAAGAATAGTCTCTTCTACTAACTGGTTTTTTTGGAAGAAAGCTCTGTAATCCAAGCCTACCCCATGTATCCTTGACTTCAACATCCGTCTAGAGAAAATAAAGGTTTATTCAGGCTGCAACCTAGTTTTTCCCACCTGTTTATACTTTTTGCTATTGAAAATTTTATTTGCAAAATACTTAGCATTTACAGGTTGTGAGTATACAGTGAATCCGTGGCCCCAAGTAGGAATTACAGATCCTCAGGCGGAAACCAACAGAACGGTACTGGAAGTCCCTGACATGGAGCATGCTGGTGTATACCAGTATTTCTACTTTATGCCATAGTTTTGTCAATTCATCCAAAGTCCATGAAATCAGAGAGGAGCCCTAGTGGCTGCACACAGTTAAAGCTGTCTGATTCAGATTTATTTCATTTCATTGGAATGGGTGGAGCAGGGAAAATGCACTTGAAATTAGAAACCAAAGGAAAAATGACAAATTAGCTCCTGGCTGTCAAAATGCTGCACTCTTTAAAGCGGAATTAAGTAAACGGTTTCGGGGGGGTAAAAATAAAATCATGGGAAAATCTGTCATTTTACTTTCTGATTTTTTCCCCTCTTCAGTCATTCACGTACTGTTCTGCTTATCATCTTCCTTTCCAACAAGGACAGGTTGTCCTGTTGAAAAGGACGCTTCCTCCTACACTACCAGCAGGAAGAGAACAAGATTGCGTGGACTTATCCTGAAAGGAAGGGGGCTTTTTAGGAGCTCAAAATAAACAAAAGAGATGATGAAATGAAATTAGGTTCCATTCAGTTTTTCTTTGCTTTTTCTTTTTTAATTAACTTCCTAAAATCTTTTTTTCTTTTTGATTTTTCACTGCAAGCAAGAGTTTAAAGGTAAAGGAAAACCAAGCAGGTATCTCTAACATCAAGAGAGGGTCAAATAAAGGACAGCGCACACCTTTCCAGAGGCACCTGTGCTCAGCAGCCTGAACACAAAATGAGCCAACACCCCCTTGGCAAATCCTTCTGCTGCTGGCTTTAGCAGATATCCCTTGGCTCTCGCTGCTGCCCTGGGTGTTGGGAATCAGAAAGAATACCTTACTCCTTTTTCTGCAGGTTTTGGTTGTTTAGCTTTTCTTCCTTCACAGTGAACGAAGGGCTTTTGAAACAAGAGACACGACTGCTCATCATGTGTTTGCTGCAGCATCATGGAAAAGGTTAGGCAATTCCAAGCAAAGTGGTTACCCTTTCAAAGGGTTTTCCTAACAGAAACAGATTTTTGTTTTGTTTTGGTTTGGTTTTTTTTTTGCAAACTATGAAAAAGCTGGGGAAGAAAGAGAAAAGGCCACGTTTGAATAGAGAGTAAGTAGTAAGACTAGGAGTTTGTCAAAGCCTCAATCTCATAGCAATTTGAACCAAATCAAAGAAAACATCATGAGATTTATTTTCCTTAAATAAAAACTTGTCTGTGCACTTCTAAAACCATTTAAAATTACAGAAAACAACTGTTCCAGTCTGTCATCATATCCCTGCTGACTGGGTTAATCTTTGCACACTAAAACACAGCATACGTATCATGCAAATCCCTCCCTTTTTCCTCTTTAGTATAAGCTGATGAAACTTAAGCAGAGTCATCCAGCAAACTGCAGGCCAGCACGGCAGCTGGCTGTACTTACACAACTGTTTCAGTTTGGTATGTCATACTCAGAGCAGGCAAAATAGTCTCTGCATTAACAATGCAACACAATATCGCAACGGCTGGACCAGCGTTTTTCCTCCTCATTGTTTTTTAGCATCTCAAATTCTCCTGCTTGTTTCAGATGTCTCTAGTGCTTAAACTTGACCTTTGCTCAAGGTGTTTTGTAGGGCACCATCAAAACCTACCTCCAAAAAAGCTGACATACTTAGCTTCTTTTTTTATGCTAATGATTTCATTCCCTCCAGAGAAGGTTAACTTACCTACCCTACAATTCCTTAGACTGGAAGGCAGTCTCACCCTTCCTGATTTCAGAGTCACAGTGCAAATGCTGTCCCCATTGCCCTCATGGGGGGTCAAAGGTGTGCATTGCTGGCCGGGAACGGCCCGCAGGGGAAGCAGATTTGCCCGTCCTTCTCTGTGTTGCTGCATGGCCTGAGAAGCAGGAAGAGGACTACCATGGGCTGTGCTTTAAGCCCAAAACGCTGTTGCTGCCCCTTCTAACACACTGAAGCATTATCCCTCCAAAAAAAAAAAAAAAAAAAAAAAAAGGAAATTAACTGTAAAACTAAATCAAAACAGCAGTATTTTCTTTCTCTATTAACACAAGCAGAAATGTAATGCTAAAGGACTACCATTTCCTAAGGCTACTTTGTCACATCCTTTAAAGATGCTTGGGATGTTACCTCCATCAAAAAGGTGCACTTCAAAGCAGCTACAGCTCTGCTCGAGCATCCCGAGTGCTCTTCGCTCCCGTTTCATCGAGGTGACAGAAGGAGAGGGGGCCAAGGCAGGAGCCTGCATCCAAGGTTCGGATGCCCTCTAAGATGATACAAATCAGGAGACGGCACAGCAGAGCCCACGAAGCTTCCTTCACTTGGTCTACATAAGCTCAGCAGCACTGCAACAGACTTCTAAAAAAACAAGCAGCAAGTGAGGTCTCCAGCTATAAGAAAAGGATCAAATTCCCTCCCAGCTGGCAGGCGACTATGGGAAAAGGGAATTCTCTTTTTAAAGCAGCTGCAAGCCTAAGCAGTATTTACCTGGTAATACAAATGTATCAGAGCTTGTTGAGAAAACCAAAGGTAAGCACTGGCTGCTAAGGACATTATCACCTCCACAAAGTGCCAGCACTACTTGCTATCCACAAACCAACAGCTTCTTTCCTCTTTTCTCCTCAACACTGGTTTCATTAAATTCTGAACCAAGGTTAACACACACATTTTTTCATCCAAATATGAGGATGAAGTTTACTAATAGCTGCACACCAAGATCTTGAATAAGGACATGCTTCTCAGGGGGAAGGACTCCTGAATATTCTTTCTTCACCATCTGTAGCAGGTGCTGCTATGCTGTGTATTCTCAAGGTTCAATATGAAACCCTATTAAGATTTCTGGATCTTTAAGCTTATCAATAAGATTTTAGATTAATACCACCACTGCTTTCAGTAAGAGCTGAATTTCACTCCCTCACAGTTATATACAAAAATATTTCAGCTATCACAGAAGTTCTCTTTTTTTTTGTTTTCTTTTTTTTTTTTTTCTTTCCTAAGCTTTTCATTAGTCTACTTTAACATAAGACAGAAGTCATTGACAGGCCAAGGATCATCTATAATAGAGCTATTTCAAACAGGACTGTAGGAACCCCTCTTGATAGGTTGCCAAAAGGCAGCAAGCCACCCAGTGATCAAGAACTGCAGCATGACCTACAAGCATAAAGGTCATTGTTTGAGCTATCCTCTCCCCATATAAAACTTAAACTCTCAGCTTCCCAGCTAGATGCCTGCTTTTCTACTCTGGTTAGGTTTCTTCTATTACAAAATTCAGCTGAACCGAGTCAGTTTCCAGCATTCTGAAGGCATAATCCAGACAGCCCCCTCCTGTTCTGGCACTGAGACCTACAGAAATCCATTTTCATTGTGTACATTTCCCTGACTGAGAACCAAAGAAAGAAAGTTTTGCAAAAGTTCACAATAATGTTATTATTTTGTGAGTAATTACTGTGTCACAATCGCTAGAAAGAAAACTCATGACATATTCTACCACTTCATATTTACTGTTACCTTTTTTTCAGTCAAAACTATGAAGTTCTGCACTGAAACACATAAGAGTTTGTTCACGTACATTTCCAAGATAAAAATAATTTCACGAGGAAAGTACTATTGCCCATTTTTCCCTTCTGGTACTCAATTTCACTTTTGTAGAAGGTTCTGAAGGAAGAAGGCACCGAATGTTTTCAGCAATATTTTTTCATTTACAATGAGAAACAGCAATATAATGGAAAAATGGAAAACAAAAACCACCAGACCAACATTTGCATCTAGCGTTCTCTGCTTCAGCTGAACAAATCATTTGCTGTCATCTCTGATACTTCATGGAGAATCCAAATTGGACAACTCTGCTTATTGACCACTTGACTATCTGAATTAAGCCAGAGAATAATCTGCAAGCTATAATGCCCATCTTCCTGCATCTGTGGATTAATCAGCACTGAAATATCTGAATGAATTATTCGTTACTGTTACATTTGTTTACTGAACTTATCTACTGGAAATACCATTTTCCTCCATTACATACTTCATTCATTGTCAGTCGAGAATACTCGTTTGTTTCATCCTGAAGTTGTTTCAGTTTACACCAGTAAAGTAACAGCAGAATTCAGCTAAGAACTGCACAGGGTTACTCCTGCATTTGAATGTTAATGCAGGCTTGATAGTGAAGTGGCTTCCTACTGAAAATACAGGAGTTATACTCTGCAGAGCGTAAAGGAAGAATCTTTCACGTGCAGATGGTGACACTTCCTCAGGTCTGCCTTCAATATGAATTCAGCCTGGTCTTCCTAGCTGCTGGACAAGCACATGTCACCAGCAGTGGCCATGTACTGTGGCACAGGCCACCCAGCATAATAACGGCCAGCTTGAAAGGCCTTCAGATACGCTCTGTGTGAGAATTTCATTAGCTTCATGCATAAAGCCTCAGAAAATTAATTACTGGTCTGGAAAAATAGAAATACAAATTATAAAACTCAGGGGTTTATATATATAAGCAGCTAGAGTAAGCTTCTAGTTTCACTAACCATGTACTAACGTTTTATTTTTGGAAACTCGTGATCTCTCATTTCCCAGGGTTTTCATTATTTCTTGAATTGAGATGGCCATTACTCACTGTTGCTACCTACTAGTTAAGACTGAATATCTCGTACTCCGAGTGCTCAACCGAAATAAGAGCTCTAGGCTGCCAAACCCTCTTGATGCCCAGAAACTAGTGAGATGCACATCACACGAAGCTATCCTGTAAGTCAGATTTTAAGTAAATAAAAGCAGATACAGTAGGCATAGAAGAAAGAGAGTAAAAGAGACAAAGCTGATGGCTCTTAAAGAGACTGCTATCTTTCTACCTACATAAAAGCTTGCATCATCTCTTCAGAACACTTTCAGAATGCTTTACAAGATTCCACTTCTTCAAAGGTCAGCGATTCAACCACAAATATATGCACGCAGACACACATATAAAGGTATTTAATATACACAGTTATAGAACATTGCTTGGATCTGTAAAGCCTCCTTAGTGTGAAATTGATTTAAACTGTTTATACAACGTGGAATAAAACTTCGCAGTTTGCTAATGAGAATAAGGGCCAGCCAAGAAAACAGTTTATTTCCTCCTCCTTCCCACCAAACTGAAGGCAGGAGGTAATTCTTTAAATTCAATTATTTTCAATCAGATTTGTTTCCTTCATTTAAGACAAAGCGAGTATCATAAACACACCTGGAAACTTAAAGCTTCCAGTTTTACGCACGATTCTTCTTGGTATGCATTACAAAGAAGTACTGGCACAATTTTAGCCAACCCATCCATTTCGTAGGACTCTTGCCACCTACCACCTGCAATTTACATAATAGAGCATGTAATTTGGGATGTGCACTTGCTCCTCCCCACATTCATTTTCAGTATGGCACAGTTCACTTGTTAAGTAATAGCGATTCATCACTCTCTGACAAACAGCACAATAAAACCGCTTGCTGTGTCTGGCGATGGGAGCCACATCGAACCCAAAGGAAAAAGTCTTGCACTCACGCTTTGGACTAGACACAGACCCATGTAATACCATCACAAATTCAATTATTTTGCACTGTGATTATTAACGACAGAACAATGTAATGAGTCTGAGTGAAGATAAAATTCCTGTGGTTAAGTGAGTCCTTGATGCTGAAATTTCTACCAAATTAAAGCACTTTTTCCTCAGGCATTTGGGAGTCTCATTAAAAGCCCATTTAAGCCAATGAGAATCTTCCCATTGACAGACAAATGTTTGAATTAGGCCCTCAATGCATTAAAATTAAAACGTGGGGGTCAATTTTTAGGAAAAAGCAATTCCCTGGTACTGGCGTGGAATTGTTTCTGCTCATGCATCCAGCACAGATTTGTGTTCATATGAAGCAACGACACACAAATACATATAAGTAACTCTCACTGCATATATACATGTAATAATCCAGTCTGCAGAAATAAATTGTGACAGTAGATAAATTTAAATAGGTCTCCGAGTTCTTTCAAAGCCTCTTAGCTCAAAGGTATGCCCTGAAGCACGTGTCTCATTCCTTCCTCTCTCTTATTGCTAAGAATCACAGGAATTTTGCACTTAAATTCCCCACCTATAGCTATAGAACTTCATCCAGAAAGAGCCTACAGCTACATTAAGGAGATGGTTACCTAAATCCAGCCTAATTCTCACTGTGGTGCCCCAATTCCAAAACTGCTTCTCAAGTTCCCCTGTCACTGATCATCTAAGCCTGCAAAATCCCTAGATGTCTTTGGTTTTGACAATAAAACATTTCAGGTGCCAGAGGAATTGTGGCTTCCCCAGCTGATATTTCCCATTCCTCGGGAGGCTGGACAGGATGCAGTCGCCTCTTTCTCCTGAAACTGCTCAACTTTTTCTTAAAAGCTCATATATATGTGTGTGTCTGCACACGTGTATCTATTATATGTATATACAGAGAGAGAGAGGAAAATCAAGTTTTAAGGCAGCAAAATCAAGACTGAATAAGACCATGCAGCCTAAATTAAACTTTAATCTGGAGACTCCTTGATTCCAGTCTCTCCTCTAACAGTTGCTCTATATTATTTCATAGCGTGGGACAAAAAGATCATTCAGATGTAGGAAGAGGAATAAAAGTCCTTTTTTCCCCAAGCCTCAATGGTTACAGACCATGGTTATCCAGTAGGTTGTAAACATCTTTCTTCTTTGGCCTAATAAAACCTGAATTACATTGAACAGAATGGAGCAGCCTCACATCAAAACCCTGAGTCATTCCCATTCCCACCCTCATCCCAATACCCTACTGGAAATTATGCACAGGCTTTTAATGAGAGAGGATCAACCACTGAAACAAATTACCAGAGGAAGTGATGACAAAATGACAAATTCAGATCAAGATCTGATACCTTTCTGGAAGACAATCTTTAGCAAAAAAACCCAATGTATTTTAGACACACTCGAGGTAGCTGCATGAAAAACGTAACTGGCTACCTGAAAGAACCCCCGCAGCCTCAGGGGTCCCTTCTGCTCTCAAGCTTTATGAATTTCAGTACGTAGCAGTTGCATTTAGCTAGATGCAGTCAAATCCACATTGTTTCTAAAACCACTTTCTATCTTTATTGCAAAACTGTTCCAAAAGCCCAAATTACTGCATGAGTTTTTCTGGACTGTATCAAGCAGAGAATCAATCCAGATGATCTCACAGGTCCCATTTGGTTTAAAATTTCATGCACTGCCTCTTACTTTTATCTGCCAAAGACATTTTTATATTCTGAGCATTTCTCTAAAGAAAGATGAAAGCTGAACGTTTGTAATCTAGCTGTTTCTTTACAAATGGCACAGCAAACTTCCCACTTCCATGTGTGACATTACTAATGGAAGTATCAACTGATCAGAGAAAGGCATCTGAAAAAAAAGTGACACATTTTCAATATTCTGAGATTATTTTTCAGAAGTATATTCAATCTGGAGGTGCTTTTAGTTTAACTATATATCTCCTCCTAATGGCAAGTGAACAGCTAAAACCTCTTGCCTCAAGCTGACAATATGCTCTTGCTTTCCCAGATACAAGATCGCTATTTGACTGAAGCTGGTAGACTGTAGTCTGCTACTGAAGTTAAAGAAAAGATCAGCACCAGCCTTGTCTCACGAGTGAGATTTTTACAGCTCCTTTGGAACTAACTCCATTGCATATAATTCACACTTGCACTAAAATTCATTGCCCTTGGAAGTCTGGATTCGCTCTTTGTCCTAAGCATTTAGATCAGAGTTGGAATAGATGAAAGAGGATGTGTTGGCACCCACTTTGGTGCTGCAAATAAAAGTTCAAGAGATAAAGGACCTTTTCCTCTTTTCCCTATCCTGAAAGTATTCTCTAACCTCACAGTACACTGTACATCTTACTGGAATATTACCATAGATAACTGAAACTTGAAAAATGTTGGCAATTCTACTTAAGGAAGCACCACAGCACCATAATCTAAATGCTACAGTTTAAGGCATAGCTTTGGAAGTCAAAGCTGTATTCTTTTACCTTGGGGGTTGTTGCTGTGTTAGCTTGCTTTATCTGATCAGAAACAGAAAAGCTTCAGATATCTAAAAAGCTTCCAGCCTGTTCCACAAAGATTTCTAACTCAGTTCTGTAGCTCTAACACATCAGAAGATTATCCTCGAGTCTGCATGGCAGACAAGAGGAAACCTGTCGTCCGTTGAAGACCTCAAATGACTGCGGGTGGAGAGGGATGTCTTGGTAACAGGAAAGTGCATGTTTCTGGCTTTTAGAAGTATTTGAAAGACACATTTGCAGATCAGGAAAAGGCTCCTGAACCTAATTTAGTATTAGACAATCTTACACTCACTTTCTAAAAACCAAACTGGCATAGTAGCCATTACTAGCTGTTTGTTTTCTTTTCATGAAGGATTTAGGCTTTTGACAGCCTCAGACACTAATGAAGTCTGAACCAATATGAACATTTAAAAATGAACATGTTTAACTACATAATACAAGGCTGTGTTGCTTTAATTAGGAGTTTTCAAATAAATTGCTGAAAAATCAGCACATACACCATGCACAGAAAAGCATTTTGGATTAGTTGCTACCCACCCTCTAGAACATGAACCAATAATAAAAAAGTTAACAGGTGTAATATTAATAGAGAAATCACGGTGCTAGCACATAAATAACAGTCAGAAGTGTTAGTTTTATTTAACTGGCGTTGATGAGACAGAAACACAAAGAAGCTGGGCAACCAGAACCAAACCCGACCCAGAGCCATCAAACACAAGGGAGCTTTTTGTCCGTGTTTCTGCCTTTGGGGTGGTGTATTCTCTAGGACTGCACATGCTGAGGTACCTCCCCTGGCCCAGAGCTTCCCAGCTCAGCGCTGAACTTCTCCTCTGGTGCTTGGACATCCCATGTGAAAATGCTGTGAGGAGTGTGACAGAGCGTCCTGAACAATTCTCGCACTCGCTACCTCTGCAGCTCTTGGGACTTCCTCAGCAAATACAGAGCTGTGATTTCCAAATGTCTCCAAAACCAAGAAATGCAGCCTGCCTTTTACTTTAACCAGGCAAGTAAAATAGAAACAAGGTGCCCACAGTGCTATAAAAAGATTGTGGACCTTTACAGATAATTCCTTACAAATAATTTATATATTAAATAATATTTAATGGCATCTTTTTCCTTTTTTCTTCCTTTTTTTTTTTTTTTTTTAATTTAACAGGTAAGTAGCAGAGATTATAACGGTCCACCTCGAAGCAAGAAGCAATGTGTTAATTTTCTTAGCAGGTATATCCCACTAATGGAATATATTCACAGCATTACCATATCAGCATGTTAATACCATTTGCAGAACTCAATAAGAGTTAATGAGAACAATAATTATTTGAGAGTGACTGTTGCTTTGGGCTTTATTATTCCTTTCTTATAATTTTGAGTTCTTTGTTTCGGACTCTGTAGAATGGTAAACTAACTACATTGCCAAGTAATTGAATTTCTCTTATTACACACACGCACCATAAAGAGCATGCCATGCAGCCAGGACGTGTACAATGCCTTTCACCTCCCCACTGGATCATTCCAGCTCTTTTTGTGGGAACGAGTTAGATCCTTATCACAAGCACACTATTGAAACTCAGTGCAAGGTCCACAAATATTGGTAGATATTTTTCATTTCCAAGGGGGTTCCATAATCAACAGAATTTGCCCCACTGACTGCATATTCAAGCAGACAGAAGGCTTGAGGCAGCCTTGAATTACTTAGTAAAAATAATCACATTAAGGCCTGAACTTAATAATAAACTGGTACAGCATTAACATTTTTGTCATTAAACTTGTTTAATTAAATTTAATTGAGCTCTCACATTATTATGGCTATAGTAAACTAACTGCATTGTCTTGTCCCTGTTCCCAAACCCCACCAGAAGGAAAGAAGAGAAAGATGAAGAAGAGGAGAATAAAGAAAAAGGGGAGGAGGGAACTCAGATTTCATCAGAGTGGACTAATTCAAAAAGTGGTTCAAAAGCACCTTGTATCAGAGCTGAGCTTCATAGAGAATGAGATCTTTGCAATCAAAGGAGGAAAATATATTAGGTCCATTTTCCTAACCTCTGAAACCCCCCATGAGTGCTAAATCATAACTTCTGTTACATGTTTTTTTGTAACTAACATGGAATTTGTGTTTGGGGCGCTTTCACACTCCTAGTGGCAAACAAGTAATCTGCTATTCAGCCACAGCAAACAGTAAAGAAACTGCCATTTAAGTACTTGTTGGACAAGTGTGTAAAACATGACTCGACTCAGCTGGGTTTTTTTAAAGAGCTTCCCTCCTGTGTATTTGAAATGTGCCTAATTTTAACTTTGGGAAATTCTGCAACACACTGTTGGAAATTTCATTCTCTCTTTAGAAACACTGGTGAACTGGAAGTGCAGAAGTCAGTCCTTTCTGAAATACTATTATATAGCACCAGTAAGTATTCACTTTTGCCAACACTGTATAGATTCCCTAATGAAACGACATTTAAAAGCAGAGAACTTGTATATCACAGGGCTATGTTATGACTCCCAATTTTAGTGGCATTTCCACTGAACTAAGCAGACAAGGAAAGCACTGTATGGTAGTAGCTCCACCGCTACGCTGACAGGAAGACAACCTGGCCTTCATTTCCTTCCTGGGTTAATTCTTCACACAAAATTATTTTTTATTACCTCTAGAAACACAGTCTGAGCCTCCCCCTTTCCAACCAGGAGCTCAGCAGGAATGTTGCCAGCTGCAGCACCTATGTGCCTTTCCACAGAAACCAACTGTTTGACAGAAAACTGTCAGTTCAACTGGTTTCCACATTTTTCTGTCCAAACAATATATAGGAATTACATTTTTTTTTTAATTTAATAAAAATATTTTGATTCAGACATGTCACTGGAGCGTTTCACAGCAGTTAGAGATAAATTAGCCCATACCTTCAGTCTTCAGTAGGTGCTAGATGCTTTCAAACTGTGATGTCTTCCAGCATGTATAAATTGGCTGGGGGGGCATAAACAATAAAGATAAATGGAGGCATGAGACACTAAAGTAAGAATCCTCTGAGCTATCGTGACAGCAATCCCAAAGACAAATACTAAAGATTTATACCAAAACGTGAGGCAGTGAATTTTCACCACAACTCTGGAATCTCCAAAGAGAAGAGATCCAATTTTCAACCAGTTCAAATCATCAAGATTTTCAGTGTTTAGAATGGATCTTGGTAGATATCTGTGCAACAAGCTCCACTAGACTTTTCACCTCGCTAAAGCCTTTCAAGGATCTCTGGAGATGTCTCCCAAATACTTTTTACTAAGATGCTCATTTGAACCTCGGATTTTTTGCTGTGGTTCATTTGAAGCTCATAAATAGCATACTTTCTGCTACAACCAACTCATGGAACCACTTTCAATGTTCCTAAAGAAGTTTAAGATTTAATGTAAAAATTTTCCAAGAGTAAATTCTTTGTATAAAACTAGATGTGGCTAAAATTTCTATCAAAATCTTACTATTTTCTGACCATTTCAAGGTATTATGAAATACCAGACCCTAAACAGTAAGGAATTTTTAGCAATCAAGAAAGATTTCAAGCTGGGGGGTGGTGGGGAATAATATAAAAACAAAGGTTTTCACAGCATAAATCTCCCATTTACACGGAAAAAATTACCATAATATTTTGTTGGCTGCTAATATCATTGTCCAAAATGTCAGAGAGGTGGATTGAAAGGTTGTCACCCTAAGGAAAATAACATAATTGAAAGCCTTGTCATTCTAGTTAAAGACTATAATTTTTGCAATCAATAAATCAAATTTATACAGGAAAGGGGATAAAGGCTTTTGTTGCAAATACCCCTTGAAAAACTCAGAACCGATAACAGTCACCAACTAATTCAACCATTTCAATTACCCATAGAAAACTGCATATTCTGCCAGAGTTCATTTTAAGGAAGCCAAGGACCAGCACAAAACAGTCTAGAATCTCTGCATACACACCATCACTAATTCATACCAGCAGCAACAAACCTGCATTACGAGTGAAAAGTCTTGGTTTCCAACTGCTAAATACCCCGTTCTACTACACAAGCAAGTGTAAGTCTTTTCCTAACTGAAAGCAGCTTTTATATAAGATATTTATGTGACTGACTCTTTTCAACGCTACCTTTCTTTTCAGGATACCAATGTGACTAAGATGGGCAAAAACAATGGAGTGTCTCAGAAGTGCTACTTGAAATCAATTTATACAATGAACAAAAATGTCACCCTCATAAATATTTATAAGAGAAGATTTCACATTTTATGTTCAGCATTGAATGGTGCGTGTTATTCTTATTAATGTTTCATAAACATTTGTACAAAAAACAATATGCTTTACTTTACTTCTAAGTATTAAGTAGAATTATAGCAGCATCTGCTTCCAACAGTTGAGTGCACAAGCTATTCATGCCCTGTCGTAAATTCCATGATGCATTAAGATGCCATTAAATATACCTTCTGTGGTTGTCTCCTCATTTACATACCTTGTAAATCATCACGTAAAAATCAAGTGAACTGGGTAGCAGTCTCCTGCACTCTTCCCTTCTGCCACAAAATCTAGTGCCATCCACATCTTCCTCCATCAGGAGCACCGGCATCAAAACATGAAGTCAATGACGAGAAACTTAATTGCTAAAGGCAATTTGATTTATATTTTTTAACTAGTCCATTTTCTTAAAGAAACTAAATTTGAAAGCCAAGAGGCATAAGGAAGCCAAAAGACATGAATACAGTGGCGTGCCCTTTTTTCCCCAAGGATTCTTATTTGGAAGTCTTAAATAGAAGTAAAAAAAAAAAAAAAATTAATTAGAAGAATGAAAATAAGTTCAAACAAAAGCTTCTCTTTGTGGGGTTCCTCCCCACACACAGACTCTTTAGCATATTTTCCATACTGCTTTTGTACCCAAGACAAAAACTGATGGAGAGTATCTCAGCTTTTGCAGAACTAGAACATACATGGAGGAACAGTTCTCTTTTTCTTGATTTCAGTAACATTCCCTTACTGCTTCATTCCCTCTAACTACTGATTTACTTCCTTCAGTCCAACTTTTTTAAAGAGAAAGCTGGACAAGGTCTCCTCTTCTGAAAATGCCCAGGCAGTTTCCCCGCACTGGCTGGCAGGACAGTTTTGTCAGTGCTGCAGCTGTAACTCCTGCCTGCAGACTGCATCTCTCACCGCTCTGGTAATTCAGCCTCTAATGGTCAGGAGCTTGGAAACAAGCACCTGCACCTGGGTACCAGAGCTGGCAGAGCAATGTGCTGCTGGCAGAAAATCCTGTTTGTTTAATTGTTTCCCCTCCAACATTAAACATTTCAGGCCCCATAAATTAGTCAGATCAGCTTTCTCTGAACTTAATAATTTCATCCATTTCTTACGTGTTTTGCTCTTCCTCTGAAGCCAGAGAAATCTGTCCATCTTACGGAAACATTGCCCGGTGTCTTTGTTGTGTTGCAGTGTCCTTGAACGGGAAGAAGCCTGGTGAACTGCAAGGCCTGAAGTCAGCAACAAAGGAAGGCTGGAGAGGAGGGAGGGAAGGAGAGAGAATGGTAAGCAAAACATTGTACATATGCATCCAAGGTGAACTGCAAGACTGCCAGAGGTAACTAATTTATTTCGTTTTGAATCTGTCGACTTCCACTGGAAAAATATTTTTTAAACTTAAGACAATGAAATAACCCTTTATTTTCAGGTCAGACTTTCACCTAGCACACACGACTCCCTTGGGATGTGAATGCAGCCCACGGGAGTTCTTAGCATCCTTTCCAAAAGCAACAGCTTCTTAAAATGATCCCTCAGAAGGGGGGGGGGAAACAAAAAAAAGGAAGAGGGAAACTAATAAATAATCTGAAATTTCTTACATTTAGTGACAAACATGAAAAACCTGACAGCCCTCGGTAACTGATGCTTTCTCCTTGCCTGTCATCTGTGTTTATACCCCACCTATCAGATTTTTGCAGTCCTCAGTGCTTGAACTCCTTCTGAAAGGAATAAAGAGAAACATCTAACATGTGCTTTATTACCAAACACCAAGACTCTCCTCTTTCTTCAGCCTTTCACAAAATAGTGGAGGAGGAGGACTGGAAATCTTTTGAAGATATGGGGAAACAGATGCTGAATTGGGGGTGATAGGTCTGCTATGAACTTGTGGGTACAGAGGAAAGCTCCCACAGGTGAAGTGGGGACAGCTCTGCAAACTGAGCTCACCCATGTCAAACAGAGCTTCTGGGGAGAGCCCATTTCAACCAGTTCTTCAACCAGGAGGAGGTCGGGTTTGAGTGGATCAGGCACCCTGAAGAGTCCATTCAGATAATGGAAAACCTACTTTTACAGATATATCCTGGCATATCAATCATTTAGAGATGGCTATAATTATTTAGTACTATTGGCAAAAATATCAACTTGAAAGACAGATGAAAACTTTTGTCAGCCTTACAGGAGAATGTTACCCATACAGGTAGCGGTGACAAACCATCAGCTCTGGGTGCCAGCACAGCTGAAGCTACAGCAACTACTATTGCCTCTGAGCTGCCAGGTAGTTCTGGGTGGACAAGCCAGGTGGAAAAGGTTGTTCTCCCCCAGGTTACGTTGGGTCACTGTCTCCATGAGGTCAAACCCTGTATTGGCCAGCTGGCTGCCTCCATGCTGCTGCTAACCCTCATCCCCCAGCTACTGATCACCTAGAAGCAGAAGCTGTCTTTGTGCTGCCTTGACACCTGAGAAAAGCTGTTGCAATTATAAATAGTGAAACCCTTTTCACATCTTCTTATTCCATTTTTACCAACCTCTCTACAGTTGTCAGATCAGTCAGCGTCGCCAAAGCTTTCCTGCTACTTTTTCAGTGATCGCTGCCACTGCACCTTTTTTTCTCATTTTCTCACTTAGGAAAACAGTGAGGTTGTCTGTTGACCCCCTTGCTTTTTAACTCTGAAACCAGTGTTTGCATTGGGAGAAACAATTTGTGACTTAGCAGAGCACTGAGGACAGTGAAAAGTTAGAGCATATATTTTTGTTTGGAGACTGTGAGGTCAGTTCAGCCCCTCCTGTCACTACAGCGTCACCATACACTTAGTGTTAGTCTCTTACTGCAGCCTCACAGCTCAGAATGTTTTAAAATAGATTTGCATCCTAATCTAAATCCAGAGGGTTAGTCTATTGAGAAAGTCTTCAGTTTTACCGTCCTACAAAACAATTCTGCTATAAACACCTCTAAATATTCATTCACAAGTAGATTAACAATAATCTGTATCACTAAAATGAGGTATTTTTAGTCCTAACTGCGAAAGCCAGATCCTGAAACTGCTTACACCGGTGAAGAGTTCAGTCCCATTCAGTCTAAGCCTAAGAGACACAGTGATTTGCCCATGTGATTTTGTTTCCAGCAAACCGATCCCAGAAATTAGCACATTACATTCCTGACTTTCTAAGAAAACCACCAATGTGTATCAGTAATTAAAAAATCTGTCTGAGAAAAGTGCTCATGTCATCTTTCTTTTCCTACCTATATTTCACCCAGCACAGTCTGGCTGTGGTCCATAACTCATGCTCCTGTGCTCTACCACTGCGTAAATAAGTTATGATTCCTTTAAGTAACTGGAAAATTTCACTGAATGCAGAAACAGCAAAATCTAGGACTTCTTTTTACCATAAATGTAGCTATGCATACATATGTGTATCTGAATATATACATTTTTATGTATCTCTTGGTCTTCCTCACTTCAGAGATTCTTTTTATTACTGCCTACATGGGCAATTAATGATATAATTGTTCCTTCTGGTTTTTGTTCCAAGAACACTACTACAAGTTTTGTGACAGATATACTCTATCCAGCAGGAGAAAAGAAAAATTTGCTGTGGTTTTTGTTTTGTTTTCCCTGAGAAGTAAGCTGAAAAGAATTACTCAAGGGAGGACTGCAAAACCTAGTGCAAATCAGAAACCAAACCAGAACTTTTTAACTAAACCAAAACTTAATTTCACTCTCATTTTCCCTGGAGGATTTTGGGTAAACGTAACATTTCCATTGCTTTTGCATTTATTTTTTCCTACTGCCTTTCAGTTTGGTATTTTCTTCACAGACTTTTTAAAAATTGGATCTGTGATCCAGTTTTTGTAACAATAAACCAGAAACAGTCCAGGAATAAGGGGTCAAAATTCTGACTATCTAGGGCTTGTGTGAGGTTTGTTTCATTCGCAGACATTCAGAGTGTTCCCAGTTAAATGCTGACTTTAATCACGCCACCCATCCTCAGCTGGAAGACACTAGTAATTTATCAAGATATTTCAGTGATGAAGATTGCAGGATATCACGTCTTTTACATATTCAAATGGCGCAACTTGCGGACATCAATAGCAATTTAATTTCCTACCAATTTAATATAAACAAATATCTATTTTTAAAATGTGCTGTTCCTTTTCTCCTCTTTATTAACCTCAGCTAGAATCTAAGCTGCATCTTAGGTTTATTTCATGACCTCATATTCTTCCTTGTTCCAATTTGGAGGAATTTTAAAAGAAAAGAAAGAAACAAAAAATCCAGCTACATGTTAGAGGGGTGGTGAAATGTAGTGTTTCTCTTCGTGTTAGAGATGGAGTGAAATTTAGTGTTTCCCAACATTTGCTGGAAGTCTAGCAAAAGGACATGTAGTTTAGAACGAAAAAAGCAAAACGAGCCAATCACAATAAGAGTTTGTGAGAAAATATCTAAGCTATTCCCTATTGTTATCACAACAGAATAATGTTTCCTAAACTGTGTATTCAGACAAAGCAATTAAGAATGAAATGGTACTTCCCAAAGAAAATAGAAATATCACATTTTTACAGCTTCTTCCACTTCAGACTCCTGAGCCCCAATTTGTTTACATTCTGGTTGAAGCCTGTAACAGCTCGAGATGGGATTTCATTAACGTGATCTTCATTGCATCACTTCTCTTTCTAAGTCCTCCCTGCTCATTAGCTCTGAAGAGAGCCGGTGCTTGTTAATGGTAAAGCAGCCATATGGCAGATCAATAACCTAATAAGGGCAAAACTTTAAGTGCAGGGGAAGAGCAGAGAAAGACCGAGAAACACATTTCACAATTCACATTTGTTTCTCCCTTGGTAACAGACGTGAATCAAGCTATACCAATGTGAACTGGAAGTTCTGGATCAGGTCCTACCTGAAAATCCACTTGGATTACATGGTTATTTCAGTTTTAAGTCCTGATATTCATTTTAACCCTGCTCAGCAGCCAACAGCAATACTGGCAGTCTCTGAGTTTGGGTAAATGCAATTTCCACTGAAGACCTGTTTTAAGGCCATGATCAACCATGAAAGGTTGTATACTACAAAACCACCCTAGCTTACTACCGACTGTTTTCATAAAGAATCAGCTTTGCTGAGCAACCAGGATCAAAAGTGATTTTCTTTATTTCAATGGGAATTAGATGCCTCAAATGATCTGACAGTCTGCACCACAGTGCCTGCTAAGCTGCAGAGTAATACTACAGTTGTGATGATAACGGTCCACAACTGTGTATACGAGCATGTTTTTCTGACCTGACAGGCATTCCACAAGCAGTCATCAGCCAAAAAAATGGTGCAGGTTTAAATCCTTAACTATCTGTTAGGTTGAGACTCTCCATCTGTCTGGCAACACAGAAAGCTTTGGTGGCATCCAACCACCCTCATGAAAATGAAGGCAACACTAGCATTTTAGTGATACCTTTCCACTGCCTGCGTTAGGCAACAGAAGTGTGATTTGGACACCTTTGTTCTATTTGTCGTCCTTTTCAGCCAGAAAAATCAGAAGCCAGATCAGAAGCAACTCAGTGAGCCTCGAAGTAAATGCAGGGAACTCTCCTGCAGCAGCCAGCTTTAACGAGGTATTGCAACACCAACCAGAGCACGGCAAAGGAAAAGCACCCAGCAGCTTTCCAAAAAACAACGCACCCTCATCCCGCTCCCACCAGTGCTACAGCCTAACGTGCCTCAGTTGGTTTCTACCTTTCTGTGGAGAGATCGTTTGACCTAAGCCACTGGAAGTAAATGATTCTATGATTTCATGAGCACTAATGCGTGTTAAAAGCTTTGCCTGAGCAGCCAATTTTACACCCACAGCAAACACTACCTGCATTACTCTAAATACTGCTCTTTCCAGCTCCCGCCTACAAGTTCCCTGTTGGTTTTGAGTTAATTACCTTCCTGCGAGCATCCTGCGGTGCTGCAAAAAAGACGTTAGAGTTCGATCACCCTGCTGGTGCGGGATTTTTCCCCATCATACAGTTTACTAAAGTTTTACTGAATCCAGCACCGAGGCTGGTGGGCTTCTCGTTGGCCCCTGTGCGCAGAGGATCCTCTGCTCCAAGGAAGCTCTTCTCTCAATAATCTGCATCTTTCTATCCTCTTCAGCTTCCTCCTCTGAACTTCACTTTATTCCACCTACAGCTTTACTCAAGGGCAGCAGCTCACACTCAAGTGTATTTTTTTTCCAACAGAATTCCATGGGATTGTTAAAGCCAGGTTGGTTTTAATCGTGACTAACAACCCTCAAGCATTATTTAAAAAAAAAATAAAAATAAGAAATGCCTCTATTGAATCAGTAGAACCATGTAAAATTAGAAATACCTCTGTTTTCAAGATACACGGGATTTCTTCTTATCCTGTTATTCATGGAAGAAATGCACGTGAATTCACAATTTAAAATTTGGATTATTCTGCTATAAATATCTTTTCAAATAAATGTTGGGTTCTTATTTATGAATTATGCCTTCGGTATTGATATTCTGTTTGCTTCCCTGGTTTGGCGGCAGTTGAATGTACCCAGATGCTAACAATGTATTCTGGGTTTAATATCAACATAATTTTACACTTTTTAGAAGATTTATTACATATGAATAAACGCAAGCATATAAAGCAAATAAAGCATTCCATAACACAAGATAAAATCTAATTGCGCAGAAAAGGAAGTGGTAGCGTAACCCAATAAGAAATCATTCAAATTATACTAATTCTAAAAACTATTATATTTTAACAAAATTAATACCGTGGGGCTATTTTACACAACGTGT
Source organism: Ceryle rudis (assembly GCA_033439905.1). Classification (NCBI taxonomy): domain Eukaryota; kingdom Metazoa; phylum Chordata; class Aves; order Coraciiformes; family Cerylidae; genus Ceryle; species Ceryle rudis. The sequence goes on from JAAGNO010010847.1 coordinate 99,856, forward strand.
TTCCATTCAGGGAAATTACATGCCGCAGAACAGAGCAACGCTGCAGTGAATGAGCACCTCTGTGTTTTGGGACAAAGAAACTGTCTCCTTACTTTGTTTTGAAGAGTCTTCAGAAATCTACTTCTTAAAATTCATATCCTCTGCAATTCCCAGTGAGAATGGTTAATCTCCCATATCAAGTTCAGGCATGCAAAAAAAATGATCCCCATAAGAAGCACTTAACTTAATTCTCTTTGCTTTGTTCCTCTAGCTTCAAGTCGGTGCAGAACAGTTGCACATTATGTGGATCAGACCATTTCAGAATAATGTTGTGCTTTCTGCTGCTCTGATACAGGGTTTTGCAAGATGTTCGGCTGAGCACTTAACTTCGCCGTCTAGAAAACTGGCATGTTAAAGATTAAATGAAATACTGAAATCTGGGACGAGCAAAGACCTGTAAATTGGCAAACAGAATTGTCACACGAAACAGAGAAGGTCATTTATTATCTCTCTGCCACAGCTGACCCATCTGCACGATGAGGACACCAAAGTACTTTGTGAGGCTTTCCATTTATAAGCTTTTTCAAGGTCCCCAAGTACACTGTGTGGGAAACGTCACAGTCTTATTAAAGGCCAGCCTCTGAATGTGCTAATGGAGTAATTATGTTTCTTAATAAAGAAAGATTTCTTTGAAGTATAACTGTTTATGATTTATCACTGATGTTTAGAAAGTGCTCGTACGCCCAAGAATCCGATTTATGAAGCGATACTTTAAAAGCTAGCCAAGGGAAAAGCAAGAAGGCTTTAAACTGATGAAACATTTACTTTCTTGGAAGTCATTACAGCTGATGGTTATCTTCCTTTCACATGTCTATCTGACAATTCCTTTTGCCATTTTTCCAATTAGTATTGCTCAGTTACAATTTTTCTTAAAGACTGGATTATAAGAGTGGAATTTGAGGATGGGACCTGTCCTGATGGCTCAGGAGAAGAGTGCTATAGGCTGGCAGGCATCGTCCAGCACTGGGGAAAGTGGTGGGAGAAGTAAAAGGGAATGGGACCAGCTTACACAAGACTCCTCTTTAACCACGCTCCTCTCAGTAAAGCAAACCATTTGGCAAGCTGGAGGATGCCCAGCAGTGACACGGGTGGCCAAATAATTTTAAAGTTTGTCCAAAAGTTTAATGAATGTAGATTTTAGGAGTTGTTAGTGCTTGCCTGAGGTCGCCCTTTGCCCTTTAAATCTGACCCTTGGCTCAAGTTAAACACATTTATCTTGCCATCTCAAGTTAAAATCCTCCTCAGAAGTATTTTAATAACTCTCAGGAAAACCTCAGCATATACTTCAGAAGAGAATCTGCAATTTGCCCGTGAACTATGGACACACACCCCTCTGTGCACTGTAAAACAGAAGCAGCAAGGGGACGAGGATAAAAAAAACCCCCAGGATTAGATTTGCATTCTCTTCTCTCGTTTTGCTTTTATTGAATCAAAATTGGAAGAATGGGGCTTCATCCAGATCTGCTGCAAATACCTTTTTCCCCCCAGGGAGGGCATCTGAAAGCTCTTTAATGACAGCTCTGTTTTCCAAAATTCCCATCTCTGTATGAACAAAGCAACTAAGTGGTGTTTTCATTTGTTTGTTTGTTTGTTTTGGGTTTGGTTTTTTTTTAAATACAGTCTTCTTCGTGCAAAAGAACCACCACAACAAACAACCAACCAAAAACCAGATCAAATCCTCTACTAAATACATGTTATTTGCTTAATTGTGGAGACAGAGGGGATGATAAGACGCTGAAATAAGAAGGGGAAAGAAAGCACGAGAGATGAGTTAAGATTCAGAAGCCAGGCTGATTAAAACACTGGACAAAACACTCCATTTAGAATTTGCTATTTTTGCCCTTATTCAGGGGCAGCAGAGTTACACCCGCACTCCAAGAAGCTTCAGAAGATCGTTTTGTTTAATAAGCTCAAAGAGCCGAGAAAAACATTTGCTGGGAAAAATACCAGAGGAGCTTGGCTTTCAAAGTGATTCAAATACAGCTTTTTACTACAAAGTGTCTTTTCAATTAGGATGCCAGGAATCAGAGGAGGCTAAGATGTAAGGTAATGAGAGCAGGCATGACATGGCAGCCTTAGGGCTCCGTGGGATTTTCCTTCAGCATTTGATTCAGCCCCTTGAAGGAACCTGTGGTGAATCTGATAGCAGGCGATTGCTTATCTCCCCCTGCACCTCAGCTTTCAGGTCTTGTGTGCTCTGTCACACACCTTTGCATCTCTTGTGCACACACCACCACAATTAGAGAGCTTTTGTTTCCAGGAGTTCGACAGTTTATTCTTTAAGAAAATGAAGTAACTTCAATGATATGAGGCCAGGCCTATTTCTAGTTACTGGGATATTAAAGGAGGGAGAGAGGGATCATCTGCAAGTCCATGTGTTGGAAACATCAAGTAATGACCTTTATTACTGATGACCTAGGCCCTCCAGCAATGAACCCAGACAACACTGATTAAGAGAGAAGCCTGCTGGTTTTTACAGGCATATAAAATAAAAGGAGTCTTTGTGTTAATAGAGAGGGGTATGACACAGAAGGAAATGTAAAAATGAATGAGCTATAAAAAGAAGGAATTTTTCCTCCTCTCTGGAAGACAGTAAGAAATTAATCCAGAGATATAAAAGTTTGAATCATAGTTTCATAAACCATCGCAGAAGCAGATCTTTAAAAGGTAATGTTAACTAAATCCCACTGCAGATGTACAGAAAACAGACAGTAGCTTCCTTACATGGATGGTATAGAACACAAACTCAGGCTTAACAAAGTATCAACTCTCCCTTAGAATAAATAACTAATCCTAATTGCTTTTTTAATAATAAGCTCATTAAAAAGAAAAAGTCATGGAAACCTTACCTATTTCTATTAATACTCTAGCCTCTTTCGAATAGCCCCTAATACTCTCCTCTTTCAGCCTTGTCCTCACCACAACCTCAACACCGCTTCACACTTTGCAATTAGTCTCCAAGCAGCTGGTACTACCTTTTCCAGAGGCAATCCTTACCTTTCAGCACGGAGCTGTGATTTCAATCACCTAGTGAGATCTTGATCCTTCAGAAATACAGCTCTCAAACCTGCTGAATGATCCTGTGCAGAACACGGCACACACATTAGATGTATTTTCCAGAACGCCGCCGATGATCACTATCTGTGTGTCTTTTGCATTATGTCTCCATTTTTTGCAAGTTTTTTCTTAGTCAGATTCAACCAGAAAAATTCAGCCTTTGTGGAAATACACTGGCTCAGTCTTCACATTTGTCTAAATGACTGATGGCCGCTTTAAAAATTGATTTCTACACCATCCACACCACTGAGCTCTCAGACGTTTCCTACAAGTTTTTGTAATTCTTCCTTATCTCTTCCTTAAAACATTAAAGAAGTGTTTGCACCCCATCCAGCTCCTGGTTGTACAGCTACTCAGAGATCTTTCATGAATGATTTTTTTCACTCTATAATGGCTATTCATGAAAACCGAGTAAGTTCATAAGACTGTGATGACTTGCATTATAATCTTGGCTCAAAAGGTTAATTTTTATTACATTTGTTTATATTAGCAACAAATTTTTGTTCGTCTATTTAAGCTATCTACAGTCTACAAATGGTTGATAACTTGAAAAAGTATTTCACTTCCATTTCAAAATAATATTTTTAGATGTATCTGTGCAGAATAATTTACATAGTCTGATACTCAAAACAGTTCAGTGCTTGCTAGCTTTCCTATCTGTTATGCCCCAGCCTTCAGAATAGCATGTAGAGCAGCCAAGTGCCAGCGTGTGTGCAGAGCTCTGATAAAAGGGGCCAGGAGATCTTGAGGAGCTCCCAGTGACTGTGGCAGAAAACAGCAAAGTGCCAAAAGGAGGAATGGATTCAAGTACAAAGTCCCTGCAAGTTTAAACTCTCAAGACAAAGCAGTAAGGGCAGAGCAGGTTTTCTGCTGAAATGCTCGTAACCGAGCTCAGCCTTTCCTTGTCAGGCTGCCGCTCTGAACGCACACCACCCTGGTCAGAAACCACTGTCATTGCTCAGCTCTCATCACCGTGCCAAGCGCAGCTGCGCCTCTGCATTTTCTGTATGGGATCATCTCTGTCAAGGCAGCGATGCCGCCTGGCAGCTGGGCAATGCGGCTGCCTTCCGGCCAAGGTAAAACCACTCGTTTACAAACAGACCCCTGCAAGTTTTCTCTCCATTAGAGAGTCAGCCCAGACTCTCACGCAGCTATAAATATCCTTCTCCCTTCAACCACCTCCTCATTATGTGGAAACATCTGCTGAGCTTAACAGTAACCCGGACCCAGGCCGTCTGGTTCACACAGGACTGGGCCTGGGGTACGCAGTCACTCAGATGATAAACTACTCACTTTCCAAGGCATTCATAGTGGGAATGGGCTTCCAGTGGATTCCCGTATTTCTACTCAATGTCCAGGGCAGACAGCTTCTTAAAAACACAGAGCTGCTTGCACAACAAAGAAGGTTAAGATGCAGTCACGTAACCGGACCAGTGTAGCACCAGAGAGGATACTCCAGACTGGCTGCACAGCTTTGGGCTAATCTAGTTTTTGTGATCAGACCACTTTGCTTTTTACGTGGGATAACACTTTAACAAGCTGGAAAATAACTTTTAAAGAAAAAAATAATAATTTCATAGAGTTTAAACCCTTAATTTCCTTTGAAAACAATTATTTGAACTGATGGCCTGTTGAAGTCAATGCCATTTGCTGATAATCACTAGCACCCATAGTTGTAAAAGTCTAATTACATGGTTATTTTAAAGGATTGTTTTGCAAATGATTAAACCAGATTGATGCATATGAACCACAAATTTGACTGTAAAAGCCTTTATTTCAAAAAAAATGGCATCTGAGGCTGGAATAAAGAGTAGAAATTCCTAGAGCCATAAAATATTATAGCTCAATTTAAATAAGGTTTCTACTCGCCTTTTACTCATGCCCACAAAATACGGGAATGGAACACATTTTCCTCCTTATTTTGTAGCTGCAAATTCAGCGAATGCCCCAGTTGTGTTAACATCTATCTCTCTAAAAGCATTAGGACTTGGAACAATTCTACTTTTTGTATACATTAAGAAACTAGAAGTATGCATTGCTGGTTAAGCAGATGTATTTGTACCTGAGAAATGCAGGACTATGTAACCAGATGCCAAGAAACAAAGCAATCAAACTCCTAAAAATCTCATCTTCCACCTGAGGTGGTTTTACTCTACTAAGTAATATTCTGGGCCATGAACATTTCTAACAAAAATATCAGAGTTTCAGTACAGGGCACCATCTTGGCTGGACTAATACCCTCATCAGAAAACCCCACCTCTTGCTCAAAAAAAGTAAACAAAACCAAACCCAGAGGATGCGATTCAGATTCCCCACAGCTTCTGTGCTGTTTCACAGGTGTCTCTTTCAAGACATTCTGCTAATTAAGAAATAGCAATTCCTTATTTTTGTTAACAAATAATTTTAAAAGAGCTATTGGAAGAGTAGTATCATCTGGAAGTTATTTCTGCTCTTTTATCCTAATGAGTATTTCTCCTAAACCAAAAGTAACCACGTTGGTCTCCTCTGGGATCAATAATAAGATCTCTGTCCACTCTTTCCCCAGAGTTCACTAAATTTTTCCTATTTTTTTTTTTGCTGCCGTGTTACTGGGTGCAGCTCCCGTTAATCATTTTGAAATGTGCTGGTTTGTGATGTATGCAGTGTAGGATGAACTATCGGAACTTCTTCTTAAGATATATGCAGTATACTGTAAGACTATTACTGACTAGCAGCCGACCTTGAAAACGTCTATTAAGTTTAATTAAAGTCATTTTAGCCTAGCTTTCACTAGAGGGAAGAGGGAAGCATGTTACTAAAAACCTGTTGCTTTACAACTGTCATAATTCAACCGTGATAGCGTTACTGAAATTATAGATTATAACCAAAAAAATGCTCCTAACACTGCACTAGCTATACTGCAGACACAGAAACCACAGTGCTTGTCCCAGTTTGCAGTGTGAGCATAAGAAGAGAGACCCACTCAGCACGTAAGGTAGGAGAGCGTGAGGAAACGTCTCAGAGCAACAGGCAGGTCACAGCACACCAGCTACCTAACCCTAGCTTAACAAACCTGCAATTTTTACTCAATGGGGAAAGCTCTCCAAATGCTACTGCTAGTAAAAATGAAATCCTTTCCTGGGTACACCTTTGCTAAGCACTCTGTGAATGCTCAGTGTTGCAGTATCCAAGCACGCTATTCATTCTGCTTTGCTTCTTGGAAACTGTGGCAATTTTGCAAAACACATCACAGCTGCAAGGCTATCGGTATCTAAGTATACGGTAAGAAAAAACCCATCCTTTTGTAAGTGAAAAAGCTATTTACGCTTTGTTGTCTTTGGTACATTTCATAGTCACTAGCGAAACCCCAAATTAGCAGTACGCAGCTGGTCTGGCTGCCAGCGGGATCCGGGTTTTTTTTTCCACAGGATGGAAGATTCATGTTTCCTGTTTCTAAAGAGACAAAGTTCACTTTCACTGGAGGGGTGAAAAGGGTAATGATGTTTTTGGCAATAGTTTTATATGATATCAACATTTCATTCCTTTTATGGATAATCTGAGGAAATTCTTACCAACACCTATTATTTTTCTCCCCCATCACCATTTTAAAGGCTGACAGTTTGGAAAGCACATTAAAATCGAGCTAGATAAAAAAGTTCAATATTTCGCCTCCGAGCTGAACGCAGGGTAGTCAAGTACAACTATCGCAGATGAAGAACTCTCACTGCAATTCTAATTAATAGTGACTAACCCCAACCGTGCTTAGTTCTTGAGACACAAACCCAAGGCTTGACGAGCGCAGGCACTAGATCAGCTGAGATTACTGCTTTTGCCTCAGCGATGCTGCATTACTCAGGTGGTTAGCACATGGTGATACAGAAAAGCACGGGATGCCACACAGGGAGACAGAAGTCCCCAGTGTGACAAACTGCGCAAACCTGCCCCAAACACAGGCGGTTGGTTGCACAGTAGCTTCCCAGCCGTGCTACCACGTTTCCAGGGAGGCTGCCTCCCCTTTCAAGGGGCAACATGATACTTCACAACCTTCCCTCGTCCTCATACAGCCACTGGTATGGCTTTGGGAAAGAGGGCGTTTTTAATTTGGATGGCCAATAATGATAAACATCAACACGGGCAAATCTTCTGCCTGTGCTGGAGTAACAGGCAGGAGACTCTGGCAGTTTCAGAATTAAAGCACTAACAGAATTCCAGGTGAGCAGTCCAGGAGCAGACAGAGAAAGACTTCTGCTCAGTAACGTTGAGAAAAGGTCATTTTGCATCAGAAAAAGCTTCAGAGTTGAAAAATTCCCTCTTCCCACCCACCACAACACTATCCACAGGTGGGCAGTCTTCAAACCTCCCGAATCAAATCTGCAGTTTCTCCCCTGAGTACAGATTAGCAAGACTCTGCTCTGCCATATTATTCATTTATTTGGGAGATGTAACAGTGCCTAGGAAACAAGAACTACTGTAATTTGATTCTTCTTCCAGAAACCGCATTGTGTGCTGTATACAATCCTGCATAAATCCTCCATGGAAAACGCTAAAATAATAAATAAATTGATTTTCTTTCTCAGCAAAACCATATTAACCAAGAATATACAGAAGGAAGCAAGGACTGAATGTCCTGTAAGAACCAGAGCATGCAGGTAACACACTGTGCATCTTCCAGTGCAAGAAACTCAGGGTTCAGCCCTCCTGAAATTTAAACTCCCCACTCCTTTTCTTAAAGAGCTTCGAGGATGCAAATAATTGATACTTAAAACAATAGCTCTACACATCAGAACATCATTTTTGAACAAATTCCTTCCTCTGTTAGTAGAAATTCACATCACCTTCAGTAATTCAGAGGGTATACTTTGGATTACACCCCTCATTACTGGCATGGGAACCTGGCCCCATGCCCTGCAGTATGTCAGATTATTAGGGCAGGTCAATAAGAGAAGGTGGAAGTAAAAGCACTATTTATTGGACTGCAAAATATTTCAGTTCCCTTCTTTCCTCTTCCTGTTCTTCTCTTCCTCCCATACCCCCATCAGTGGTCTCATCAAAAATTATTTTCCTGCGAACAAATTACCACTCTTTAGATCTGCCAAACTGGATGGGAATTGTAAGGAAAAGCAGCATATGTTATTGTATTATTAACACCTCACGATCAAATCCCAGCAGAAATGACAAGTACACCAGCAACTACAAAAAGTCCAAGTTTTCAGCTGAGATTCAGGAACAGTCTGTTCTCAGGACTTCCAGTTTCTTTCAACTGCTTCACACATCGTTATCCGAACTTCTTATTTAAACTGCTTAATAATTTTCTTCTGAAACACTTCTCTTTTCATGAGATTGAGAAATCAAATACTCTCAGTAAAGGTCTGCCTTGCTTTTTCATTTTGCTCATTAGAAAAATGAGAGGCAACATTTCACCTTTTTTTAGACTTTTTTCCTTTTAACACAAAGTAATTGGCTTCCCATTACCAAAAATGCAAACAGAACTCTGCTTTCTCTTTTCTGATGAAACGCTAATTTTACCATTCATCATTTCAAAAGAAATGTTTGCTTTGTCATAAGTATCACAGAAAAATAAGCAATGTTCTTACTTTCCAGTACAATTCACTCCTTGTTCTTCAGAAGGATCTGATCTATTTCCACAGACGTCCTTGAAAACTGGCAGAGATGCTTCATCAGCTCACTCTGGTTATCAAGCTTTTGGGGTCAAATAGACCTAACGCAACCGTATTTTCAGTGTATTTTTGGCTAATGCTACTCCCTCATTGACTTCATTTTTATTAAACATAAACCCTGCTACAGCAACTACTTCCACATCTATATTTTATATGAGGAAACAACGAACAACCTAAACACAGACGGCATTATACCTTTTAGCCTCTGTGCTGAGCTGAAATAGAGTGAATCACTAGTTTGCTGAAGTGTAATAAGGAATGGGAGAAAAATACAGTATCTATTTCATGCCCTGGATTTAAGAGCAAATATGTCATAATAGAGCCCATTAATAACCATGTTAGAGCTTCAGATGTTGCAGTTTCCATGTCACAGATATTATATATTTTTCATTTCCAAGTATTAAATATTATTTTACCGCAATGAAGCAAGACAGTCCCAATCCTGCATTTGAGAAGTGGCCAAAAGTTTTAAAATGTTTCAAATGATTTAAAGAAAACAGAGTAGGTGCACCTTAGAAAGACAGCTAAGAAAGGCTGAGCTGTGCCAAAAAAAGCACCTACAAAGCAGTCGAGCATCTTCCTGCTAAGAGACTTCCAAGTGAGATAAATTTACAGGTATGAATTCCACTAAAACCTAAATTCTTAAACAGTGACACAATGATGCATCCAGAATTCCCTTCACAATGGAAAATGTCTTGGCTAGAGCACACATAAGGCCATCGTTTACCAGTAACTGAATTTAAAGGCACTAAAAGGTCCTGCACAACGTGTCCTCGGCTATTCAGAACAGGGATGCTAACTAAGCTCCACTCTTCAGAAGGGAAGGGAAGCTGATACAAGAGAACACTGCCTCTGTAGATGCCTCTCCCCACATTTTCCACATCTTTGCCTTTCCCTGTTGCCCCACTCACAAAAAAAATTCTCATCTGCCCTACAGCTGTTTGCAGTTAATTGACTAAGCTTCATCATCCCCTTCGCAAGTCCACTTTTGTCTCCTCATCAAATATGTCATCTGCTCCCATCACAGGGATCTGAACTGAGGCTGGGTCAGCATTTCTACACTCTCAAAGAAATTTTGCCCTTTTTATTTTCTTTCTCTTTACCACAGAACTAATATCTGAAGTGATTCTATCCTTTAAGTGACTTTATCCAGCATCATGCAGACAGAGAAACAGACTGAAGCGTTCCAACTCATGCTTCTGTACTCTGTCTTATCTCTTCACTGATGGGATTTTGGCATCAGAAGTAAGCTGCCCTGATGGATCCTCATGTGATAGGTAGTCAAAGCCAGTAAAGAGCAAAAAGGTTGAGTTAACTTAAAGAGGCAAAAATATGCAATTGTACACTCCAACCCAAAACAAAAATGTCAATGGAAAGTTGGAGCCAAGGAAATTTATTTACATTTTTCACGTCTACAGCACTTCTGTCTGTAGATCCCCAAAACACTAAGACAAAGGACTCAATCCTCCACATAGAAAAGCTAAGAGAAAAAT